>JAGDQP010005045.1:0-23304 GCA_022664845.1 Lepisma saccharinum | reverse complement strand
TGTTACAACATTGTTGCGTATTATTTTATAATTGATGGCTAAATTATTTAAGGTAAATGCACTTTCTATTACAAAAGATACATTTATATTGGTCTTATACGCAGTATCGGTCTGGCTAGGTCGGCTGGTCGCGATCGCCGGGGACCCAAGGGGCCTGAAAGCCTGGTGAGGGACCCGGATGCATAGGAATAAAAATATTTAAAATATATAATAAAGTTAATTATCAGATTTTTTAAAATACGAAAAACAGAATTAATTATTTTTATTTAAAAAAGGAGGGAAATAATAATTAAAATAACTAACTTTTAATTCCAAAACATTTTTCTATGGGTAAATAGTTTTCTTCGCATGTGTTAACTTATGTTAAACAGCCACTTTAATTCACTTGTAAACATTTTCTCACGCGATAAAGTAGGCTATTATTGAATGTTGAGGACTGGTGAGGTCAGCGTCAGCTTGCCACCCCTGTTCTAATGTTACGCCGCACCCTCTTTTATTTCTCTACGTTATTTTGGGAACAGATGACAATCTCGAATCGAGTCACCTTACAGGGGTGCCGACCGGCGAACAGTGAACGTGTAGAAAGCGCAGTAAGAGGTCATGATAATAATTCAGAAACATAATACAGTAGTGGTCTATAGCGATATATATTTATCTATGTCTAGGCTTGTTTTGTGAACGAAATAGTTACTGATTCGTAATCTTTAAGTGCTGACACCTTAGCCATGCAGACTCTGTTGGTGTCAAAAGGAGAGATATTCTACTTATTATGGAAATTATAGTTGACTATCTTTTACGCAGTATTTAAATTAAAGAGGATTTCTTAACTATTGTCTTTACAAAAACATACATCTGCTTTCGACTCTAATAGTGTTTATCTTCTTCAGTTGGGAATAGAGAAAATATTATTAACCTCATCCCACCTAGTAGCTTAATCGGTAAAGCACTTGGTAGGCGAGACACGAGCTATTCCCCATTTGGGTGGTGACACATCTTTTACTGTATTTTTCTTTAATTTTAGATGAAGAGCATATTTCAGAAGAGCAAAAATTACTGCATGCAAATCGGAACTAGGGGAATAATCATGTTGCAAATACTTCTAAGTGGTCATCCTTGGATTCTGTTACAACACCCTCGAAAGAACAGAGACTAAAAAAAGAGAAATTAACTCTGTAGCACAGAGAAGTTCAATATGCTGAAAAAACGATAAACATAAAATATCAGCAAATCTTTAATTTACTGAGCTCATTCACATTTCAGGTATTTAGTCTCAGTTGGAATTATGATGAAAGCACCACTTGATAAAGGAAAGTTATTTTTCATTGATGCATTATGGGAATTTTCTAATAACAAACAAACTAGAATTTATTTCACATAGTGTACTTTCTATATCATACTTTGAGGGATTCCATTATCAGCCATACCATTTAATAATAATAATAATAATAATAATAATAATTTTATTAGTCGTTAGACAACTATTTACAGTTGTAATAGACTTCGTCATAGAAAAAATACAATAAAATATAGAATTATACAATAAAATTTAAGATTATACCATATGTACGTAGTTTAATAATAGTCCCTTAAATAAGTTTCAAATTCACCTACGCTATATAGGCAACTATTTTTAAGCATATTTTTAATATAGCTGTCAAACCTTTTCTGATTCATATCACGAATAAATGACGGTAACAAATTAAAATATTTCACTCCACAGTACCTATAACTATGTTGCGTCTTACTTAGTCTTACATACGGCGTATCCATATTATCTTTCTGTCTTGTATTATAGTCATGTACGTCTTGTAATTTGAGCATAGTTTTCTTTGACATACATTAAACTCTGGTATACAAATATCGATGATACAGTCATTATTTTATATTCACTATATAATGTTTTACAAGATACTCTATCAGATACACCCTTTATACATCTAACCGCTTTCTTTTGCCATTTAAATACATTTAAAGACCCTTTAGAATTTCCCCAAAATAAGTTACCATATAGTAGATGGGGATGAAAAAAAGCATAATACGCAGAGATCATAATAGGCGGAGGTCTTCTCCTACAGATGTCTTTAACTTTCGGAGCATATATAAAACTCTAGCAAGTTTTTTTACACATTTCGTCAGTATGTCTATTCCAATTTAGTTTTGCATCCATATATATACCCAAAAGTTTGACAGATTCAATATTACTATCATTAGCATTTTCGTGGTTCAAATTGAAATAGAGTGCAACAGTTTTTGCAGCATTCAAGGTTAGTTGATTATGCAAAAACCAACTTGAGGACGCTATTATCATTTCTTTATTTTTTTCTTGTAGTGACTTTGTGTTTTCTGCATTTGTAATAAAAGTGGTATCATCAGCATACAAAACAGATTTATGTGGTAAACAACTAGGCAAATCATTCATATATACAACAAAGAGAAAAGGACCAAGAACCGAGCCCTGCGGTACTCCAGTTTGTATGATTAATTCTTCTGACTTTACATTCATAATTTTAACAATTTGATGTCTATTAGTGAGATACGATTTAATTAAATTGAGTTCATTACTCTGGATACCATAAAACTGTAATTTTGATGTTAGAATATCATGTGAGACACTATCAAATGCTTTACTTAAATCAACTAGAGTGACACAGGTGTAAGAGCGAGATTCAAACCCTCTTATTATTTCTGAAACAACTGATTCAACTGCTTTTATAGTGGAAAGACCAGTTCTAAATCCATATTGCGACATATTTAAAACATTATTATGTTCAAAGTACCTTAACAACTGCATTTTCATACATTGTTCAATAACTTTAGAAAATATTGGCACGAGAGAAATCGGACGATAATTATTCGGATCGCTTTTATCTCCTTTTTTATGAATAGGTATAGTTATGGTAATTTTAAGACAATCAGGGAAAGTACCTTCAAGGAGTGTCCAATTAACGAGATATGTAACAGGATAGATAATTGTGTGTATTATTTGCTTCAGTATAAAATTAGATAATCCGTAGTAATCTTCACTATGAGAGTTTCGCATATTAAGAATTATTTTCAGTATTTGTTCAGGTGTAATTTCCATCCATTTAAAAACTAAACTATCGCTCTGTGGTATATTCTGTCTAAATAAATAGTTTTTATACTGGTTTCTGTTGTCAGTGTTATTACAGTAGGTAGATCCAGCACGCTGCGCACTATTTATAAAATGTTCGTTAAATTCATCCGGAGTTATAGTTATACATTCATTAGATAGCCTATTCCCTGTTTCATGTTTAATCACAGACCAAGCAGCTTTGTACTTATCTTGAGAATGTGATATGAATTCTTCATTAGCTTCTATTTTGGCTAACCTAATTTCCTTTCTGTAAAGCTGTCTTAGCTGTCTTATCTTTTTGTATCTTTCCTTATCTGTTATGTTACCTTCTTTCGCTATATAATATAGTCTAATGACTTTCTCCCTCAATTCGGCCAGTTTCGTCGTAAACCAATTTAAATGCAGCTTATTCTGTTTTGACATACCCTCATTAACAGTTTTAACCTTCCTTGGACAACACTCATTCAACCTATTAGATACATTCCACACAAATAACTTCCAAGCTTCAGATACATTACTGCAATTTAAAACTTCATGTACATCAAGTTCATTTAGCTTAGTCCTTAGTAACATAATATTAGTTTCATGTAACAGTCTATAACTTATTTGTTTAGTCGTAATTTTATAGTTTCGTGGAACAGTAATAGTAAGCCAGAGACCTCTGTGATCTGATAAGTACGGTTCTATAGTACCACAAGCTAACTCAGGTTTCTGCATATTGGTGATAGCATTATCTAAGCATGATTTCTTCCTTGTTGGTTGGTAGGTCATTGATATAATAATAGTCTAGAGATCTAAGCGTGTCACAAAATACATTTTTTGTGGGAGTATCATTTAGTACATTAATATTTACATCCCCCATATATACGACCTTATAATGCTTATATCTTTCAATATATTTTGTAAGTTTTTCCCATTGCGTTATGAACACACTAGCATCAGAGTCAGGAGTTCGATATATGGATAAAACTATTAACTTTATAGTGCTAAACAGGATACCAGTTACCTCAAATACTTCATCCATACTATAATTATCAACATCTAAGATTTTGTAGTTAGTTATATCAGATTTGACGTAAATAGCAACTCCTCCATGACTAAGTGTTTTTCTACAATATATTGTATCTAGCTTGTAATTTGCAGGTATATACAGGTTAATTTTGTCTTTCGATAGCCAGTGTTCATTAACGCACAAGATATGACACGGAAATTCGTCTAAAAATATATCTAGTTCAGAGAGCTTATTTCTAATGGATTGTAAATTAAGATGTAAAAGTAGGATGGGTTTAACAGACATAGTATCCAGATTTATATTATTGGTTGGGTTATTTCGAATTAAAACACCCAAACCCTTTTTGCGATATGTTATGTCAATACTTTTTCAAATGGCTCAAAATATCTAGACGTTGACTCATTCACTTTTGATTCCCTTTACAACATTCTTGTAGCTGACATCCTTCAGATTAGTAATTTACTATATGTTTGATTACACGAAAATAAATGCGGAAGGGTAACTTAAAGATTTCTTAGTATCATTTCATAGTGATTGCAATAACTTACAGTAATAGAAATTAGCAAATAAATTACTATAACAATAGTTAAATAAAAGGGAAAATAAAGAATTGAACAACATACAGAACTACAAGTAAGGTATTTACTTATGAGAACATGCCAGGCTGATGTGATTTTTAGTTATACAAACAGGTACTCAAAACAAAATTTAACTCAATTAGCAGATAGAAATACACATTCAAACATATCAAATATGAATTACATAATGAAATGAAATTAATTGAAATTCAATGTACAAAACAATAATATATTTTTCTGCTGGGCTCTAATTCAGCAAATTATGATTTTGGAAGTTTATTAAAAATTGTTGGTTTCTTATTGTGCCACTGCTATCATCATTATCATCGTCGTCGTGTGTGCTCTTCCTAAGGCGCCAGGTCCTTTAAGACAAGTTAATTCCACATTTCATTCCGATCTTGTTCTTTCCTTTTTTTCCTCAGCATAAAATATTGTCAAGGAATTTGATTCATCTTCTACCCCTTTCCCTCAACCAGATTTTCATTTGCATTCCTCAGTATACAATTTCTGTGTAGCCAATGTCCTAACCAGTTTAATCTTTCTCTCCTTTATTGTCTCCAGTTCTCACCTACTCTATTCAGCAGTTTTTTTCATTTCTTATCTTCTATATCCAACTGATTTTTACCCATTCTTTTCCATGCCTACGTTTCAAAGGCTTATTACCATACGAGTACATAAACATTGCTATAGAAGTATATAAATTAAATTTTTAGAGTAGATAAGGTGAGCCCATTTTACTACTAATAATTTTCTGGAAAAAGAAGTAAAACATGAAATTGCCTCCTGTTGTCGAAACTTACAATGTTAAATGAACTTCGTAATGTGTCGTCTAGTACGAATTCTTGAAAAGTATTGCTTCATTGTCAGTAGCACATCATTGATTCAGAAATGCGCTACCCAACATATTAAGTTACACAACTGCATATATCTTTAAAGTATAAGTATTAAACAGGTATTGATAATAAAACCTGTCTTCTGTACGTTATTGTTCTTAACCTTAATAGAAAGTAACAATTTTTCCAATGACGCAATTGCCTGTATAAAACAAGATGATGGAAGCCTTGCTCTTTATAAATGGAACAAATCAATTTTCGCACCTAAGGTAATCTCCAACGCCATAGTACATTTAGAACTTGGAATTGCCACAAACAGTACCTGCTTGTCTGGACACAGGATCCCTTTGGAATTATAATTCCACTACGATTAGTACATGCTCCAGGATATGGACGTTTGATATTTTCTAGTACAGGTGTATTGTTGTACCTAGTAAACCAGTCTCCAGTATATGAAAACCTCAAAGTGAGAAAAAGAAGAAAAGAGATAAACTTCAACTTGAAATTTAGGGAAGATTATAAATAAAACAAGTTAAGTAATGGCTTTATTGTAAAAGAAAGCAAAACGCCCGCGTATAAATTCAAATTTTAAGTTATCCAAAGAAAGAATTAATGTCGTACGGACAAATGGCTGGGATCTGCCAGTTTCAGAGTCAAATTCATAGATTTTCCCATCGGCGTCCACGACTATTCCAACGATGTATGGCTTTTCTCTGTCGAACTTGTGGCTACTAAAATCTCTTATGGGCACAAATGGAGAATACTAAGCCACTAGAAAGGACCTACGAGTTTTAGAGTCATATTCGTAGTTTTCCTCGCCATTGCACAGCATGACGAATCCATTGCTGTATAGATCACCTCTGTCGGACTTGTAATTACTTAGATCAAGGAGAGTCACAAATGGATATTACAACGCGACTAGAAAGGTCCTGCCCGTTGTAGTTGTAGGTTATTCCATGGTTTCAGACCATTGCGAATCCAAATCTATATGGCTTAACTCTGTCCCACTTGTAGTTACTGAGATCTAAGAGTGGCATAATTGGAGAATACTAAGGGATTGGAAAGGACCTGACAGTTTTAGAGTCACATTCATAGCTTTTCTCACCGTTTCAGACCATGACTAATCCTACGGTGTAGATCATAACTCTCGGACTTATAGTTACAAATGGAAAATACTATGCGATTCAAAAGGACCTGTCAATTTTTAGAGTCAAAACTGATATTTTTTCCCACAGTTCCAGACCATGGTAAATAAATGGTATCATTCATTTCCGTGTGGCTAGAAGTTACTGAGATCTATGTGGGGGCAAAGAAACATACACATGGAGAATTCTAAGAGATTGAAAAGGACAGTTTTAGAGTTTATGTTTAGGTTATTCCACGGTTTGAGACCATTGCGAATCCAACTGTGTATGGCTCATCTTTGTCGGATTTGTAGTTACTAAGATCTAGAAGGGACAGAAATGGAACATACCAACCGATTCAAAAGGACCTGCCACTTTTAGAATTAAAATTATCATTTTCCTCGTCGTTTCAAACCATGATGAATCCAACGTTGTATCATTCATCTCTGTGTAACTTGTACTTACTGAGATCTAGGGGAGGACAAAGAAACACAGATGAAGAATACAATGCGATTGAAAAGGACCTGCCAGTTTTAGACTTTATCGGATAAACGGACTTTCCATGACGAATTCAAGGGCATATCACTCACCTCTGTGTGACTTGTAGTTACTGAGATCTAGGGATGACAAACATACCAAGTGAAAATGCATAGAAAAAATGTAAAAAAAATAAGCAAATGAAAAGGACCTGTTAATTTTAGAGTCAAAGTCATAAGGTTCACCACCGTTTGAGATCGTGACGAATCCAACTGTGTATGGCTCAACTCTGTCGCACTTGTAGTTGCTGAGATTTTAAGAATTACAGACAGACACACAGGACAAACTCTATATATTCCCTTATTCACTGATGTTCGTACGGGTGCGCTAATATGGATAAGCAAACAGCACAATAACAGACTGTCAATAAAACCATCCAATAAATAAAGAAGAAACGCTTTCTAGATTAAAATGACACACTTTACAGATCCTTTACTGATCACATGGACCTAGGAAATGAAATTTGATTGATAAAATGTCTTTATTCAAGTAAAAAGACATTTTCAGATAAGCAGTGTTTCTTTCAGGCATGCCGGGGGTTTCAGACCGTCCTTCCGGAAGAACTAGTCTCAGCACTTGTATTACTCATATATATACTGAAATACATATATAATAGCACATATATAAATATTCTTGATGTTATTTTGAGATTAATTAAGGAAGTACGACAAATTATAATTAACATTATTGTTATTTTAGTACATCGAAGTCAATATGTATTTTATGAAGTTCTTAAAATTTACGGTGTTCATCTTAACTTCCTGAATACCTTAATAAAATACATCGTTAATAGAAAAATATTTATTTTCCAGAATATTTCGCCCCACTCGCTGGAGCTTCCTTAGCTGTAATCTACACTATCTACAATGGCTTAACATATACATTTATATACAATACAGTGGTTTAACAGTGTTGCGAGTTACTGATTTCTAATTAACCCGTTCCCATCGTAACAACTATCCCCATTTTTTCCTTAAGTTTCCTCATTTCTTGTTTATTAATTTGTCTCCCCATTTAATGATGAAAGCTGCTAAGCAAATGTCTCGTTCTTTCTGTGTTCTGACTTTTTTTTTGTATGCCACGATATGATGCTTTTCCTCTGTTACATGTTGTAACAATTCTGAGCTATCCGTTTGTTTCGCTATGTATCTTTGGTGTTATTTTACCATTATTTTGATTTTTCTTTTAATCTGACCCATATAAGATTTCTGACAAGAACATTCAATTTCGTATATGCCATCTGTTTCTTCAGTTTCTATTACCCTTTTGTGTTCATTGAAAATATTGTTTAATTTCAGGTTTGGTTTCAAAATCCCTTGTACCCCGAACCTTTTATATAGCCTTTGTAGTTTTTTGGATGTACCTCTGAAGCCTGGTATTCCTATTCTAACCTCCGTAGGTTTTTGATCAACCGTTGGTTGCAGATTTATTTTGAATTTGGTTTTTGATCTAACTTTTTTCTACTATACAATCATTTCCTCCTTTATATATCCATTCTTCTCACCCGGGTCAATTATCTGCCTTACCTCCTTCTTTAATGCTTCTTTGCCGTTGCAATGTCACTGTATGGCAGCGGCGGTTTTTCGGGTGAAGTGGGTGAAGCTGTACTTCACCTATTATTTTATTTCTGCATTAATTAAATAAAGAAAACACAATTTCAAAAATACTGAAATAAATATCATAAAATGTCAGCAAGAAAAACACCAACTCCCTTTATTATAGTTTTGCCTACAAGTAATTCACAATACTGACACTAGAAGGCGCCATCCGTCTTGCAAAGCAGGCTCCTTTGGTTTCTCAGTTCAGCAAAAGGAAGGAAGGAAGGAAAGGAAGCATTTAGGGTTGTCCCTAGCTATCCTCTTTGCTACTGACCTTGAGACTTGAGCGGAAGTGAGGTCCACTATTTGTAGCAGAAGGTGAACTTCTGTCAGGCCAGTCTGACCAATCAGAAGCGGCCTGGAGCTTAGCGTTGGTAGAGACTTACTCCTTTGTTTCCTACTCGGTGGCGCCTGTGAAGTTCTCTCTTGCTCTTTCCAAAAGAGTTTCACTGCCCAATGCATAGTGAGATACTGGAATTGTTTTCTCCAAATCCCACCTTAGCGGCACTATGAATGGTTGCGACAGGGCTGGAAACTACATGATAATTACCACGGTCGTAAGGAATTTCATCGCCTATACGATGTATAATCCAGATTTTACTACTAGAAAATATATAGTAAATTGGATGCTTAGCATCTTAGCTAAAGTATGTACGATTTTAAAACATAGTAAGTTGATCTATCATCACGCTTTTAAGATAAAAAGAAGGGAAAAATTCAAACGCATGTTGCGGACGAACTAGAAAAATTTCAACGTAAAAATAACTATTCAGTCACTGAAGTCTTCTCACTCAGTGTTGAATTCAGAGAATTCAGGAGGTGTGTGGGGGTGGGGTAGAAATTGCGCTAAAAGAGAAACTTTACTTTCAAGAACAATATTTTATCTTTTGCTATGGCTCATAACAAACTCCCTGGAGAATTTTGAAACTCCAATGGGGATTTCTCTTGCCCCACCCTGTAGGTTCACCATTAGTACCATCAGATGTAATTATTATACACGCATATCGGATTGAGTCTATGTTGAAGCCAAGTACTCACCTTTGGTGCTGGGGTCGTCGGATCGATCCCTGATCATGCGATGTGGGCTTTGTGGTGAACAAACACCGTGTGCGTGGGTTTTCTCGAGGTGCTCCCGTTTCCTCCCACTTTCTTCATTCCACCAATTCATCCCATCATCCATACGGTCTGAGCCATAGTTACCTAAAGGCCTTAAAATGAATTTTAAAAAATCGAAGCGAAGTATGGGAGTTACTATGTCCATCAAATGTTAAAGCCACAATTTTCCACCTAAATGGAAAAAGGAAAAATATATCCTCCTCATAATCCGGAGCATATACAAATTTGATAAGTGACATAAATATCAGATATTTATATTAGCTTTATATTAGTGACATAATTATTTATATTTATAAAGCTTTATGTATATTAATTGGTCACATCTTCACTATTAGGTTTTAAGGACTGCTTAAAAATCTTGTCGGTGATAAAATGATCGTGTAAGTTCATATTGCAGATACATGCATTGATTATTTATATGAAGAAAATTTTAATATTAATATCTATTCAATGCATAAAATGAAAATAGCGAAATAAGTTTACTAGCTAGAGAGACTAGCTCAAGCAGATACTGACAAAATCCTCCAGGATTTTCCCTGGTGCGTGCGAATTTCATCCCTGGTAGTTGATTCCGAATATCATCCCAACCAGGAATAAATCTTTATATTTCTACAGATAGTAGGTTGAAAGTTACAAGCAAATACTAGTTTTATAATCCCCCTTCGTAATTTATAACAAATCGAACACTGCCTAAACCTTTACCATGAGCATAATACAGATTAAAATGTTTACATTCGCAGTTAATGCGGTCTAATGACACAAACATCAGTAATTGTTTAGGACAGATATTTAAGCAGATTATGAGGTAACAGAATTAGCAGTAACAGCTTGTGTAAAAAGGTATGAAATGGAACCTGTTGGTTTAACGTGAATATAAAAATAGATTGTTTTTGTAGATTTATACATAATATACGAGAGTCTGTTAGTTCATTAACCTGACTTAATGCGGAAGGGTTCAGTTCATGGAGTGTCGGGAACATGTCCCGGGTGGTGTTTGTGAAAACTTAAACTTAACTACTCGTATTTCTTTGAGACTAGAGAAGTAATTAGTACTAAAATGATATAAAAGGGATGTTTACGAAACGTCCTTGTATCTGATTGAGTTTCTGTCCTTCATTCTCTTCATGGAACCAACGCTTGATGGACAAATCATTTCTATGAATTTTGTCGTAGGCATTCTCGGAATACTGCGTTTAAGAAAACATGCCAATTCACTCAATCTTAAGGGTGGTGTGGAAAAGGCTAAAAAATTATAGGTTCTGATGTGGAACCGAAGGGAAATTACGATACCAAAATGTAGTCTAGTTTTGGTCACTTTTTGCCTCATGTGCAGTTCTGATTATGTGCTATATTACTCTAAAAGAGAACCATACTTTTGTAGTAAGAAAAAATCTATAATTGCATTAAATACGTCGTGAGAATATGAAGCAAAGTTTTAAAAATAATGCTCAAGTTGACTTGTGGAGTTACAACTAAATTTGAATATTTAAGGCTTTTGGGAAACGTAGTTTGGTTCTGGCCGAATGGATTATGATGCGAGAATCGGTGGAATGAAGAAAACGGAAGAAAAAACAGAGGAGTCCCAACTCCCTCAGAAAATCCACGCACAAGGTCTTTGTCCACTACAAAGCCCGCGTGGCACGAACTGGGGACCCCACGCACCAAAAGTCCCATGGAGTTTCACTGTTTGAAAAATTACTTAATTACAAACTCAAAAAAAGTATTATTTCTATTTCAGTCATAAATGTAGTACTTAGCACAGCCATGTGAAGGTGTGGTCATTTTGAAGAGAAGTAGCAAACTGACTGAAACGATGTATTGTTTTGGAAGGTAGAAAATCAGTATTACGGAGAACAATATGAATTAATGATTGCATGGTGTATTGGGGGAGGGGCAATCCAGCAGGATGCTCAACATTGAGTAATATGAGTAAATGGCATTAGGAATAAATCGGCAAAGTCTGGATATTCAGGATAACTGTTACCAGTAGCTAATATGAAAGTGTGTTTACATATAAATAAATGCTTTGGTAGAACTTCACCTACTGTTTCAACCACGAGCCGCCACTGCTGTATGGTATATGTTAAGTCATTGTAGAAGTGAAGATCACAGCTGAGGAAGCTCAAGCGAGTGGGGCGAAATATTCTGGAAAATAAATATTTTTCTATTAACGAGGTATTTTATTAAGGTATTCAGGAAGTTAATATGTATTATTTTAATTTTCGTGAGCCCCTAACAAGCTCCTCCCCTAGAATAAAATCTTCTGGAAGAAGCCCTGCAGATAAGGTATATCAAGAATAGAGAAATGAAGTAGGGAATTGCTGTTCAATAGACTACATTGATTATATGATCATCATACAGAGTTATAGATAAAAGTAATAAGTTTTTATGACAATATGGCCTTGTATCCATCTTGAATAAAGAAAAACAGAACTTTCTGAGAAGACTGAATTCTTTAATAACCAAAATAACTTCAAACGTAACGATTTAGGGAGCAGACCATTTTCTTCCTCAGACTACACTCTACAACTGAATATACAAAAATTACTTAATCAATAAAGAGAGGAAATCATCTTTTCTCTCCACCAATCAGAGGTCACTACTAATTATAAGTTCACGTTTCTTCCCTAACGCTGCCCTCACCCGGGCGAGCGTACCTGCATTTCATCTGTCAAATTTGATGAGCCACAAGATCACAAACAACTATTGACTAATAATTGCAGGAAACATCTTAAAAATATTTTTTTCACTAGCTACACCGGCTTAAACAAAAGAGCTTAAAAATTCAATAAATATGTCTGGTGTAGTAAAAAGTAATCCATTATTTTGCCAATAGATGGCTTCAGTGATCTGTATCTCGCGTTGTATAAGTCCGGTCGGGTTCAACGAGATGGCGTTCAAACGATGAGATTGCGTACTACAAACACTGTTCAGATAGTTGTGATGAGTTGACTCAGTGTTGTGTGAGCGCGCGTCAAAATGGACACTAGCAAAGAGAAAATACGCTATATTTTACAGTTTTTCTTCGATAAAGGCGAAAACGCAAGCCAGGCGGTTGCAAATGTGAATAGTGTTTATGGTCCTGATATTGTAACAGCCAATCACGCGCAATTTTGGTTTCGTCGATTCCGTTCCGGTAATTTTGACGTCAAAGATGTACCACACACTGGAAGGCCACGTGTCGAAAATGTCGATAAAATCATGGACATTGTCGCGTCCGACCGTCATGTAAGCACTGTTTCGATTGCCCAAGAGGTAAACATTGCACAAAAAACCATGTGGAACCATTTGCATAAGGCTGGATACACAAAGAAGCTTGATGTATGGGTGCCACACGAGTTAACGCAAAAAAACCTCATGGACCGAATTTCCATCTGCAAATCGCTGCTGAATCGCAACAAAAGCGACCCATTTCTGAAGCGGTTGGTGACTGGTGATGAAAAGTGGATCACTTACGACAACGTCACGCGAAAACGGTCGTGGTCGAAGCGCGGTGCGCCGGCGCAAACGCTGCCCAAGCCAGAATTGACGGCTAGGAAGGTTTTGCTGTGTGTTTGGTGGGATTGGCAGGGAATTATCTACTATGAGCTGCTCTCCTACGGCCAAACCCTTAACTCGGAACTACACTGTCAACAATTGGACCGTCTGAAGGCAGCAATCGCCCAGAAGCGGCCAGCTTTGGCCAATAGGAGAGGCATTGTGTTCCACCAGGACAACGCCAGGCCACACACATCCATAGTGACTCGCCAGAAGCTCCGGGAGCTTGGTTGGGAGGTTCTTATGCATCCACCTTATAGTCCGGACCTGGCTCCGAGTGATTACCATCTGTTCCTGTCCATGGTGAACACGTTTGCTGGTGAAAAATTCGCTTCAAGAGAGGCTTGTGAAAATCGACTGTCTCAATTTTTTGCCAATAGGGACAAGGGATTCTATGAGAGAGGCATCATGATATTACCTTCCAAATGGCAGCACGTTATCGAACAAAACGGCGCATATGTGACCTAAATCGGATCATTCTAACTATGGTAAGTCAAGCCTTCAATGTCATGCAAAAATAATGGATTACTTTTTACTACACCAGATATTTATAAAGTTAGTTACATTCTCACAAATTAAAAATGCGAAGAATAAGAACAGGAAATAAGAAATAAACTTAAAAAAAATAATAAATATTTTTTTTTTTTTTTACTTTTCAGTACGAAATATTTAAGAAAAGTATGTATTTACTATTTCTTTAAATTATTTTTTAGGTCGGTGTTCAGATACTTTTTAGCAATTTCTGTTTCACGTTCTGTTGCCCAAATCCTAAAGTGTTCTGCAACCTGTCAAACGCAAGATCGTTGCAGGCTAGTACAATTAGGAAGCAAACGATTCATTAAAACGTTAATTTTGACTATGACTGAAGAGAAGCATTTGAAACATATTGTCTCTTGTTTTTTTTTTTTTTAAAAAAATGGCTTTCAATGCTTGCTTAGATAATACAATAAACATTGAACATCTTGCTATGATTGTACGCAGGGGTGGATTTCTTTTTCATTTTATGGCCTGACCCACTAATGGTGGAGGAATACTGCGTGGAAGCGAAAGGATTACATGGCCGGCGATTAAGGAGCATGCATGAATAGTTGCCCACGCCCTCCCTCTTTCTTTTCGCCTTCGTCTAGTGAAAATAAAATACAGAAATTGACAATTGAAGAGCCTAAGTAGGTAAGAGTTACTTACTCATTTTCGAGTAATTTATCTATTGCCCAGTGACCCTGCTGAAAAAAAAACATCATTCATTAGGAGTATGTGTCAGTAGCTACCTTATTTTCTTGATTATACTACAAAATATTTTCACGCTTGTTCAATTCAAGTAGTAGCAAAATTCTATAAATGAGAAATACAAAAAAGTAAAATATGTAATTGAGAAAGTGGGCATTTTGCTGCTGATCATTTGTCGAATATGAGTTGTTATTTATAGCTCTGAGGCGTATTTCTCTTGCATATCGGGTAAATCTCTGACCTCGGTCAAGGTTTCTGGTACTCAGAAATTTTTATGAGAAGTTGGAGAGACAACCAGTAAGTTAAAGGCGCCTACTCATTGATCCGCCTGTGCTTCAAAAATGAGGTTCTCTCAGCACAAAACTTCACAGACACAATAAGATGATAATCCTCCACAAACACAACTCTTAATTCACTTTCACTTAAAGCACCCTCTTATCTTCTCAGAGGATACTCAGTACTTCATAGGCCTTCGAATGCTTCCTCATAAATAATGGTCTCTCTATTCCACTAGTGCCTCAATTCTTGATGCCTAACTACGGTCCTACAGGGCTATCTCCTCTATTTTATTTTAAGAAATAGGGAAAAGGAATACGGCCTCAATTTTGCACAAAATAAAAAGATTCTCTTTTTGCAACAGATAACAATTCCTACTTCCAGGTTACAAATATAATTACCGGTCCGGTCGTAAAACCCAGCAATTACATAAGTTCCTTCCTGTTTCAAAGCTATTCAGATCTATGCCCTGTTTTCTTTTTCCTCCTCCGCCTTTATTTGGAATACAGAACTACCGTTTGACCATCCCCAGATTTGTCAACTTGATCGGTTCTCCCCTTTGGTGGATTTGTTACCTCACCCCAGGGGTTTATGACTCACGACCGTACTTCATATGAAAAACAAACCACCAGATGTATTTGCCAAAGAAAGAAGAAAAGATAATATATGAGGTTATATTTCAGCTTTCCAAAAAAAAAAACAATTGATGTTTTGCCTACTATCTACGGTCTCCGCGCCCATATGTATGTGTTTTCTATCCTCTCTCCTTCCATCTCTCTTCTCTCCTTCCGTTATCTCCGATTTCGATATTTCAATGACTATCATATTTTTGAAGTCAAAAACTGTTTCTCTTACAATCATGCTGGGAAGCAAGAGTGGGTGAAGGAGGGAAAGAAGAGAAAATCTCTTACCATGGGCATCCAGCAGCAATAAATCCAACGTACAAAGAACATACTGTACCAGGTGTGTAAATATGAAACCGGAGTTTGTGCATAGACGGCGTTAGCTGTCACTGTGGTTACCGTAAAACTGCGTCCTTGGCACCACTTGCTTGTTTTCACTGCTGATAACGATTTGCAACTCACAATCAGACACGTTTCATGCCATAGTGTTTAATAGCGTTGAACATGGCGCAGTTTGTACTTACAAACTACGATGTGCGGACAGCATTGATTTTTTGTTACCATTTGAAGAAAATCGCTGTAGAATCGCATCGCATGTTTGTCGCAACTTACGGTGATCATGCTCTTGGTAAATCAGTGCTATGCGTGGTTTACAAAATTTAAAAGTGGCGATTTTGACGTGAGAAACGAAGAACATGGAACACCACCGAAAAAGTTTGCAGACAGAGAATTGCAAACTTTGTTGGATTAGGATCACGCTCAAACGCAACAACAACTCGCGGATTAATTAAATGTGACACGAGAAGCAGTTTCCAAACGTTTAAAAGCCATGGGTAAGGTTCAGAAGGTGGGAAAATGGGTTCCACATGCATTGACTGAACAACAGCAGGAAAACCGAAACACCACTTGCAAAATTCTGCTCGCCAGGTACAAAGGGAAATCATTTTTCCATCCAATTGTGACTGATGACGAAAAGTGGATCTATTTCGAGAATCCTAAGCGTAAAAGATCATGGGTAACTCCAGGAGAACCGGCGACATCGACTGCAAGACCAAATCGCTATGGACGGAAGACAATGCTTTGCGTTTGGTGGGATCAGAAGGGAGTGATCTATTATGAACTGCTGAAACCTGGCAAAACCGTTAATATCCAACGTTACCGATAACAAATGATTGATTTGCATCAAGCTTTGCGTGAAAAACGACCAAAATATGACCAAAGACAACGTAAAGTGATTGTGCTTCACGATGATGCACCCTCCCACACAGCAAAACCGGTCAAGGAAACGATTGCGACGTTTGGCTGGGAAATCCTTCCGCATGCTACTTACTCACCAGACTTGGCGCCTTCCGATTTTCACTATTTGCATCCATGGGACACGCACTTGCTGACCAGTGCTTTACATCTTGCAAAAATGTACGAAAATGGCTTGATGACTGATTTGCAGCACAAGAGGTACAGTTTTTTTGGTCTGGCATCCACACATTGCCGGAACGATGACAGAAATATATCGCTAACGATGACCAATACTTCGAATAAAATAGTTCTTGGCATTGTCATCCAATCACTGTCTTTTCTGTACATAAATTCCGGTTTCATATTTATGCACCTGGTACTGAATTATATAAAAAAGAACAAAAAAAACGAATGAGAAATCTGTATACCTAACAACACTGACCTTAGTGATTTGGCATATTCAGAAAAGCTAATTTTCTGTCCAAACATGGTCGGGCAAGGCAGGTGGAGTAAATATTTATTGGCGGTTTAACATCGCATTTTAACATTGGCAGCATAGGAGATTGGCTCCCACCTCCGGCTTTGGCTATTAAAATGTCTTTTACTGTTTAATGCGTCACCTCCATCTACAGCCATCTGTTGATTTTTCTTATGAACTATCAACACCTCTCTACCGCCATCTGTTAATATCACAGCTAATTGCTGCTTTAATTATTATTCATTAACAGTATTGCTAACTTACTGTGTGTTAATTATGTCGTCTATTGATATGGTTGCTAACTTATTGAATAGTGTTATAACTAAGTAATGAATTGTTAGGTTTCCTATACGGGCGCAATCAGAAGTATTGTAACAGCCGTTTTGCATCAGATGAATACCGTAATGGTATATTTAACATGATACATGCTCGTGATAATTTGTTGCTGCCACTATGAACTTTTTTATTGCTGTAAAAAAGGTGAAGTTTTAAACATCAAATTGTGTTGCTAGCTTTCTCTCTTGTTGTAAATCCATATTTTGTATGAATTTGCTCGCTTTTCTCTTCGTTGCGTGTGCATGAGCGGAAGTTTCTCTCATGTGAATGGCATGTGAAAATCATATTATATGTGGGTGTATTAAAGATTCTCAGTTGCATATTTTTGATCTCTCTCCTTTTTCGTATCTGTGATATCCATGAAAGAGCGAATTACAGTCCACATGCAAAGTAATAACATTCTCTCCTGATAACATGTTCACTAAAATTGTTCTATCACTCTTTCGTTTTTCACATCGTAGATATACAAAGTTTGAGCTATAAGAATTACTGTACAATAAGTGTTATCGGGGTCCGTTTCTTCAAAATCCATTATAATTTTAATATTGGTTCTTTCATTAATAACAACTTGTTTGCGTTTACTTGTATTAATGACATACATTGGATAATTTTCTATAAACTCTTTTGGGGAATAAAACATATCAGTATTTTTCTGTGTTACACGTTTAAAAGCAGTGTAACTATCGTACATTTTAAGATAATCTGCTTTCGTAATATTCAAGTTTAAATTTTCACGAGGGAAGATTTCGTTACGAGCGTTTTTTAAATAAATATTCTTAATCTTGCATGTATCAAACTTACTAGCGTCTTTCTCCTGGGTATTATCATCACGATTAGTTTGGAAAAGAACTATTACAAAATCAGGCATATCAAACTGCAGTGAGTTAAACTGTGTTGTTACATCAAATTCGAAATAAGAACCTGAAACATGTCGTTGAACACTTTGATACGCGAGAAATTCAATTGGTATTTGAGGTTGTCGAAGTATATCGGATTTTAATTTCATTGAATAATTTTTCTCGTATTCGACAATTGGTATTCTCAGCTCCATTGAAGTAATCACTAATTTAGCAGGATGAGCTAATGTGGCATCATCTAGAGTACCATCTGCTTTGTTTGTTTTCCAGCGATAAAATATAACATCATTATTTGCACTTCCTTTAAATGTTATTCGAAGCCCGCTCTTCCACATAATTTCCTTATAGTCACTAAAGAAACCAAACAGCAATCGCAGTGGAAACAACACTGTATTCTCTTTCCGTGGAAGTTTCTCATCAGTTATTAATCCACCTGACTTAAAATATTCGAGCTCGGGCTTTGATAATCGACATGAGGCAACAGCAGTTGAAGTAATTCCCGGATAATCTATTCTATCAATAACAGTACCATGTTTGCCTACCTCTACCTGCGAAAACAAGTATGGAACAAAATTATCAATTAATTTAATATTTGACCCTGCAGTAAAAGTTCCTCCAGCATCTTTTCCAATAACTTCATATTTGTTGTATAAATCACCGTAGTGTGGGTGCACAAACCCATCGCCAGAAGTAATGTCAAATTCTAAATCTTTGTTTGCTTCATTCAAGTTTTTAAATGTATGAAGATTCAGTGGGAAAGATTGATACTCATAGCTTTCAATAAATTCCATCTTTAAAAAGACTATATTATATTCAACTTTGTTTCTTTTCGCTATCATTCTTGCTATAAAAAATCATTTTAAGAATCATCATTTTTAATGATGAGAATTACTCTTGTTATTGCGCCACCAAAACTAACTGGTTCATGCAATTCATTACTAACACTTATTTCAATGGAACGTACATGGCTCTCTTGTATGGGAAAAATAATGGGTATTGAGGCTCATAAGCAATTGGTTCTTAAAATTCTGTTAATGGTTTAAATGTTGCTATAATATTAGTTTCCTTGTGCTGATACTCCCCATCTGCTATAATCATAACTCTTGCTAAATTACAGTGTATATTAAATGTTTCAATACTTAAGAACTTTGGAAGAAATTGACCTATGTGAGTTTCCTCTGGCTTAAGTTCACTATTATTCTTAAAACCTAATAACTTGCCAACAGTTCCTACATTAAAATTTTCTGCAAATGGTGTAACTTCCATTCGATGAGTTACATGGTTTTCATTTAAGAGCACTTCTTTAGGTAGTGTTGTTTCCAATGTTGATGCATTATACTGACCCGGTGGTATATTATGTCTCTCTCCTTTATGGAAGTAAGTATTGCTTCTTGTTGTTACATTTAGTATTAAGTACATACTATAAAATCCAATCAATGCAATTTTCAAATTGTAATTTTGATTATCAATTTCATTATGAAGATTCAGCCGAAGCTTTGGTGTAGTCCCCGATAAGTGCAACACAATCATTTGTTTAATAAAAGACTATATAATATACTATTTTTATGCATGATTCATTAAGTAATCAAGTTTCAATCTTTCAATAGCTTGATGAAAATGGTTTCCATCAGATAAGAATTTTAATAGTTTAATACATAAATGACCACAAATCACGTCGTTAAAATGCTGTATTCGATCACAATTATATTCAATTATAGTGTTATTAGGATTTAAATACTCAATCAAAGACTTGGGAGGTACACCGCCAAATGAATCGAATATGCAAGCTTTATTATTTTCATACCAATAACAAATCCAGTGAGTTCCTGTATTAACTGATCGATCCAAGTTAATAACTGCGTATTCTTGTTTTAACGGCGGAGTAGAAGGAAGATTATCCGACATGTACACACCTCTAAAGGGTTTAATATTCAATTCTTTAGCTATACGTACGAGATCATAATTGGTGAGCGCTTTTTTTTACTCTATTTAAGTCCTTCAGAAGCTTTTTCTTTCTTTGTGTAAGTCCTTTACCTTTAGTCAGAATTGATGATTCCATAACTTCATTATGACGCTTTTGTTTTTCTAGTTCCTGTTTATTTTTCTTCGCATCGATTACCGTCTTAGCTATAGCTGCTGAACCACCTGCAAGACTACGAACAGCTCCCAATGCAGCAAGTATGGCAGGAATTGTAAAAATGAAACCACCTGTTTTCAGTTGATTACGTAGTTTCTTTAACTGCGCTAAACTTAATGTTAGAGCCATATTATGACAATTTTTAAGCATTTTTGCTTCTCGCAAGTTGGGCTTTATTTAAGATATTGCTAAAATTTAATGACTTTAATTCTTGTGCTGGAATTTGAAATTTTACACCTTTTGCTTTCATTGCATAAAAAGACTATATTGTATTCATTATTTTGAATTTATTCAACAACTACGGCTCAAGCTTCTATCCAATGTTTAATGCAGCAATCTATAAACCCCACCCCATTTTCCGTTTTGTGTTCATTGCCATTGCTACTCCCAATGAAGCCAATTTTTCACTTAAAGCAGAATCTTTGCTAATAACTCTATCAAAAGCTTTAAACTCTAAGTCTTGATCGGCTCTATGTCTATCTGGTAGATCTTTAAAGTTCTTATACGCAATATCATGCTCTCGACATGCCTGATCTAGCCTATTTATACCCCGATAGCCTTTCGCTAATCTTTCATCTAAACGTGTACCAGGACCGCAGAACTCGTAGCCTGGAAGATGAAGTTCAAAGGGTAATTTATTAATAATATCGTTCACTAAACCTTTACCTTCAATAGTATGCCAAAATTTTGATGGCAGAATATGGATGATTTTTATGAGGTAACCTAAACCTTTTGGATTCGAAACAATAAAATTGGATAATCGAGATGAAATCATTTCCATAATACCCACTTTCTCATTATAAAGATTCTTATTCCCAGCTGCTTCTTCATCTGCTATAACTAATAATCTATCTACTAACTTTCTAACATCATCCATCCAAACAAATTGTTGTGGCATATTTGTGTACCGCTTAATCCCCTTTCCTTGCTTCCTTTCTTTCAAACCTTCACCTTTAGTTTTCAGTTCAAGCCAAATAGGTTTAATTAATGTTTTGTACTTATCGCTGGAGCTTGATTTTACTCTATTCTGCGATGGATCATGATTCTGATATAAAGCATTCGTCATCTTTAAAATTTTCTTATAGGTTTCATAATCTTCATTAGTAAAACCTACTGGTTGTTTACGAGTAATTAGCTCCCATAAACCTTCTGTTCCTTTAAGTTTTTCATTGATCGGGGTTAACGGATCTTGTGCTATTTTACTCTCACTATAAACAATTAAATCATTATTATCAAAGAGAACATTATAACTTCCAATTTTCCACTGCACTACTCCGGCTATATCAATAGAGTATAATCCAAACACGTCATCTTTATCTAACCTATTAGTACTTAAATATCGACTCGCTAGTGGACCTAACTGAATTTCTTTCTCTTCTTCATCATCTTTCGTTTCTTTAGTCTCTGGCAATGCCTTAGGTGAAGCAAATAACCGTTTCTCAAATGAGGTTTCTGATGGTGTTGGTGGATAATTATTAATACTCTGTTGTGCTACAGGTATAAGTTCCGTAATTAGATTTCTATTGTCATCGGTTACTCCTTTAATTTCTTTTCCCAAGCTTTCAATCGCCTCAATCAATGGTTTCTCTTGACGTTTTTGCTTTTCATAATAGCTACGGTGACAATCTTTCCATTCTTTAAAACGCTTCGCCAAGATATTTTGTAATTCAATATTATTTAATTTTCGTTTTGACATTATATGAAAAAAGACTATATTATTTCCGCTTTGAAAAAGTAACGTACGTACATCAACTGAAAACGTTAAACGTAAATGATTTAAAACGATCACTCGATTATAAAAATATGATCGATTTTGTTTCGATATTTTCCATTGTTTGACTTTCTCGTCATATCGATTGTTACAAAACCATAAGGCTCCTTCCATGTAATAGAACAAATATCCTTAAATTTATTAAATGACATATCACCAACAACAAACTCATTATAAATATGCCTTAAATTCGTGTTATCTTGACGAAATACACATAAAAAATTTGCATTATCTCTATTAAGTTGTTTCGGAACTTTACTGTATGTTTGTGCTAAGTAAAATCAATCCATTCCTTTATGTCTACCCTGTGTGAAGTAATTCCGTACCTCATTCTGATCTTCTAATATGTAATAATCGAATATAATAACAGACCGTTGCTCGCAATCTTCCAACTTGATAACGGAAGGTTTAAACGTAGCCAACGTTCCTGTATTTCATCATAAATATGCCGCAGTTGTTGATACTTAGGTTGCTCTAAACTTTTAGAGAATGCGTACAAGTGTCTACCACTCCAATAAAGCCAATTTGGAGCTAGAATGAAATTATCAATATCTAGTGTAGTTTTCCCGCAACCTGATGAGCCTATTATTAAGCAACGAATGTTATTCGGAAGTAATTCACCGTTCAACTTACCATAATCATTAGCTAGCGGAAGTCGTTGCTTAACAGCCCACATTTTATGATTGATTAACTATATTATAGCTTTGAGATCGATCCAAGAATTATCATTCGAAGATAAACCTAACCACTTAACTAATGCTTTATTTTTAGTTCTACGTAAAACCTTTTCAATTAAGTATACGTGAGGGTGTTTAGTCTTCATTAGTTCTTGCTCATAAAAACGGCCCTTAATAATCTCATTGCGCTCGTCTTTTAAATGATACGTAGGCGGATCAGTCTTAAAACAGTAGCAATTTGAAATATTTCAGTGCTC
>JAGDQP010005044.1:53559-80961 GCA_022664845.1 Lepisma saccharinum | reverse complement strand
TAATATGGAAGGGAAACCACCCATGTAGAGATCGTAATGCCCCTGTATAGGAACAGAATGATCATGAACAGCGAACAATGACAACCACAAGCAGCAGAGATTGACAACGTTCAATTGTGTAATGCACTATATCTCGAGAAAGTTGTCAGATAAGTATCAAATGTAAGCATGTAGGTAAAGTGAAGTAGACATGATTATGATAACGCCGTGACAGCGAATTCGAGATCTGAAGCCTTTTAGTAGATACAGGGAATTTATACTTTCACATGTAGTTGGCAACACTGCACATATTACGGAAGCGATACCAACGGAAGTGGATGAATGTACACAACGAAGTGTGCTTCATGAATACGTACTCTTGTCTTGTATTATAGTTTGAAACCAAGGGCTGCAAGATACGCAGTGTTGCAAACTATTCACACTTGCTATATCTCCTAAACCGCTTAATATATAGTTAGGTATCAAATCGCATCGTCAAACCTCCCCTGAAATGGTTCACACGGATGGAGAGAAAAGAGAAAACGGTGCGCTTAAAAAATCAGAGGCAAATATAGTGTGTAAGAGCCTCAACATTTGAAACGAAAAGGGTCCAAGGACATGCTAATAACGTGGCTCAAATATTGGGTAAATATATCGTGTAATTGTGTAAGAAAAAAGTATGAATATGTGGTGCGAACCAAAACAAGAGATTGTACATGAAAGTAAATTCGCTCTGACATGTGATGTGGAATAATGACAGACTAGGTACCCTAATGCATTAGAAAAGCATAATGAAATATACCTGTGTTTAGCTGAAAATGCTTGTACCTGGAAACACAAATCTGCTCGGCCGAAAAGGATGTCACACTGTTGACACCCGAGCTTATTCAACGTAAGAATTACAAAAATGTGAATTGTTGATGGAATGGTCAACACATAAACACACTTTACACCAACCACAACGCACGACAGATTTGTCACCACATTCGACAAGTTCACATGTGTTATTGTTTGTTCGTAAACAATACTCTGCAGGTGTTACAAAAGGCAATGGCCGTTGAGTGACATATCGCGTTGCAAACCATGCATATTTAATCAAATTGAGAAACCGGGGAGAACAAAACTGGTAATGAACAAAGGATTGTAGTTTCAATATATTGTTTCTTTGATATACTTCAAACTTGATGCCGCTGTTCGAACAGAGTTTCTCGGACAATTGGCGGTATAGTGTCTTCCACTGTTGAAAAGATGCTTTGTCAAGAGGCTGCACTGGTCCAGTTGTTCCAGGAGGGATTTTAAAAAGTTCAATAACCTTCCCGTCAGGATTGGGGTCCATAACTGTAGGGTCATTATAAGCGGACCAGGAATCAATGATTAGAGCAATATTATTATCTGTATGTGGAAAGAAAGCGTCTTGAAACTAAATGTGTAGTTCCTTTTTGCCCATTTTACCCGATTTCGTGGCTTGTACAATTAAATTTTGTGCACGAAATATATTGCGAGTTACTGAAGGTCCGAACATTCCGCTTGGTTCCTGTAGGACAACAAATAAGTGATCAAACAATGTACCGTCCATGCTGATTGTAGGTATAATTGTGTAGGAGTGTGTTAATGCACTGACAGATTGGGCGACTGTTTCTGTGTGCATTTCTCCCATGAACGACAGCGTACGTTTAGTACGAAATTCCCGTTCGAAGCCAGACTGATCTGTATTGTATACACATGACGGATTGTATGCTGCGAGCTTCTCCCTCGTATTGTTAACAAACAAATTTGCTGCATCTGCTAATGCGGCATCTGACCGTAAATACGTGCTAGCTATAAATGTTGTGATTTTTCGACTGCGAATTCGGAAACGTTTCTTAAATGTTACCAGAAATTTACTCGATTCACGAAAGTTCGTGTTGCCATGTGAAGCTGCAATGTTCAGAGCCCATTCACGGAGATCTTGGTCACATACATTTAGCTTTTGTTTCCGGGTATCAACGAAACGAGCAAATAATTTGTCATGAAAGACATGTTGATCTGTGCGTACGAACCCACCGCGTTCTACTTGTCGCTTCCACTCATATAACTGCCTCACGGACGTAACATGTTTAAAAGATTTACGCACTGTATTTAAAGAATAGCGCTTTCGTCCACCTTTATTTAACCACATCCCCACTGCCTTTTGCTTATATTCCAGAGGAATAGTATTCAGGGGCTTCCTTTGAGAACTGGCAGGTTCATAACTAGATGACGTTTGTGTGGGAGTTGTTTCCACTGCAGAAGATTCCGTGTCCGTATCACTTGAAGATGCACCACATTGCCTATCACAATCTGTGTCACTATCCTCCCTTGGTGCATCAAGTATGGTTACAGTTTCGACGATCATGCACTCCGTTACTTCATGTGATTCTAATATATTAATAATAGATTCACTGCTTTGATGTTCCTGCAAAGTTGGCTCCTCTGTTGCAACTATATTCTTATTCCTAAAGTAGTTCATGGCAAGAATTAAGACATTCAGTGGATTTATTTTGCCATTGGAAGACATAATGTACTACACACGATCCCCCATTCACTAACAAGAACACAACTGACAGCTCACGATCACTGACAGCAACTGACAGCTGCTGTAACTCGTCCGGCACAGGTCGACAGCAGCCTCCAGGGAAACAAACACATATAGCGCACGTGAAGCAATGTCCTATTCAACACATTTGTTGTTGCTTATGTTCGCTTTGCGTACGGGTAGATTATAATCAGAAACCATTGGTTCAAACGCATGAATGTCAAGTACAGTGTATAAGGGACTCACACTACGTGAAACGGAAATGGTACGTACAACGTGGCTCCACGTATTTTAGGCATTGTATTGCAACTGTGTCAACACGACGTGTGACACTATTTTGTTCCGTAGAATACAGACGATTTGTCAAAACTACACTTTTACAGCTTATATATTTACATCACATACTGTATATACAGGTTGCAACAACCATCTAGACACATTATTGCACGTTGGCCAATTCTCGCATCTGCGGCCTAAGGGCATCTCGAGTCAACAGGATGACGTTTCCCCGCGCACGTCATCCTAGGAAAGGGATGGGGGAAGGTATCGGGTGTCTGTTATTCGGAACGGATTTACGTGATTGGAATGATCCAGGCCATCTGCCAGCCACATGTGCATTCGGGATATCTGCAGTTACAATATGTGCTGAATGCAGTTGCCATCCTACGCAATAAATAACACAAGGCATTTCAACTTGTGACTGTTCAACTTCAACTTCAACTGATTTGTTGAGCGCACCGTTTTCTCTTTTCTAGCCATCCGTGTTAACCATTTCAGGGGAGGTTTGACGATGCGATTTGATACCTAACTATATATTAAGCGGTTTAGGAGATATAGCAAGTGTGAATAGTTTGCAACACTGCGTATCTTGCAGCCCTTGGTTTCAAACTATAATACAAGACAAGAGTACGTATTCATGAAGCACACTTCGTTGTGTACATTCATCCACTTCCGCTGGTATCGCTTCCGTAACATGTGCAGTGTTGCTAAATACATGTGAAAGTACAAATCCCTGTATCTACTAAAAGGCTTCAGATCTCGAATTCACGTACACGGCGTTATCATAATCATGTCTACATCACTTTACCTACATGCTTACATTTGATACTTATCTGACAACTTTCTCGAGATATAGTGCATTACACAATTGAACATTGTCAATCTCTGCTGCTTTTGGTTGTCATTGTTCGCTGTTCATGATCATTCTGTTCCTATACAGGGGCATTACGATCTCTACATGGGTGGTTTCCCTTCCATATTAATTACGTTAAAACTGTATGAGAAGCTCCTGAATTTGGGACTATTTTGCATACCTTTGATGCTATAGCGACCAGAGTTTGCAACACTGGCAGGTGAGAGTGGGCGTGTTTGTTTTTCCTTTCCATGCTGATTTAATATTCGTCATCAACTGACGTAGTTGCATTTGAAAAACATATAACTTTGTATTGGGTTGGCAACACTGTTTGCCCTATTACAGTGATTTTAATCTCCATATATCAGCACATGTACTGACTAAATATATGTGCAAACTGTATTTGACCTGGGTGACCCGTTTCGAACATATTACTCCATCTTAGGTGACCTCCTTATGCCTGTCCTCGTCAATTTTCGTTTGATGTTTTAGGACCCTTTTACTTTGTATTAGCCGCTACGATTTTGCATGCGCTGTTTTCTCCTTACTATCGTTCCATGTGCAAATTTTCAGGGGTGGTTTCGATATGAGGGGTGGGAATGTTCCCTTGTAAGTAAATGAAAAGGACCTGCCAGGTTAAGAGTCAAACTGATAGTTCCTCCCACCGTTTCAGACCACGACGAACCCAACAATGTATGGCTCATCTCTATATGACTTGTAGTTACTGTGATCTAGGGAGGTACTGAACGACAGGAGTATTCAAACTGAGCCGCTATATTCAAACTGAGTCTCTGTATTCAAACTGAGCCGCTAAAATGAAAATGAGTTCGTTTCCTAAAAGCAGGATTATAATGAAATTGTGATACGATGGTGTATTTCTGATAACGAACGTTACAAGTGGGAGTCAAAAGTTTCACTTAGAGAATTATTTTCTTTTTAAATTACAGGATATGGATACATAGTATATTTATTACTGGAGAAGAGCTCATTAGTGAGGTTTATTTTAGAAACTGCGAATCCCCTTCTCCTCTACATAGCCCATACATATTCATGTCATAACATAATAGCATTCTCATTTAATATTCATATAAACATACGTGTTACAAGCAATGTTCTTTAAGATATACCCAGATTTGGTGTACAAACTTTGTGTTAGCCGTAAGGTTTTTCTTACGAGTTTTGGGTAGTTTGTGGTGTAATCTCCTCTTTGCATGCATGTATGACTATATCTATACAGAAATATAACAATTATTATATACGTATCTCGCAAAATTCATATATGAAGACGATAGAACTACAGGAAGAGCGTGTTGAACGGTGTCCCGAGCACTTCACATCTCTTGCCTGGCGTCCCCCGTTGCAGTACAGTGGTTCACGTCTGCAGACCGCCATTGATCTGTGGAAGCCCCGGAGCTTTTGCCAGCTGCCTCAGTATTCATCCCTCTCCGCCAGCGGTAAGTGTGACAAAGCAGACGATAGGGAGGGGGGGGGGGAGAGAGAGAGATTCTTGTTCATCTTTCTATTCTCCCTCCTCTTCCCTTATCCGCATGAATCAGCTGCATCCTTGTCTCAATTTCAATATTCATTTTGACATAATTATGCACATTCCTTTCCTCCTATTGAAAAGCTCGAGCGTCGCATTTCTCCATATTCATATTTTCGTTTTTTTTCCTTTCTGGAATGGAAAATAAAATTTAGGACAAAAAGAATTTTTATATCATGGTCTATATAACATATAAAGCTGTTATAAATAATTTTTGTGTTCAAAATATAACTATAACCTTCCTCAGAAACTGCGTCTTGCAATAAACTTTGTTTTTGAGTGAGATTGTTAAAATGAATTATTACAACATGTTTCGCCGAAGCCTCACGGTTGATTGAATTCTGATTAACGTCCTAAATGATCTGGTGACCTTTTTAAGGACTTTGCCTACAGATTGTGAGCAGAACTACTCGTTTCAACTACGGGAACTGAGCTCGTGACGAAACACACAGAAAACGTGAAAGTTAACCTTTCGGACAGCTGGGTGTCGCCAGTGAGTTACGCCATATCGTTTCTTCTTGGAACATCACTTTCGGCGAAATGTGAATTCTTGTTTGTCCGAAAACTTTTGCGGAATACTTAATATGGGCAGAAATTGTCCACTTTTAAGGAAATATTTGCATTTATTTCAGAAAGCGAAAAGGTTCAATGGCGCATCAGTATTATGGTCTCTACAACACATTTTAGGCATTACCACTTACATAAATTGAATCTGAATTTACGTCTGTCCTCTAGACATCTATGGCTCAGATCGAAAACCACATACGACTTAACTCAACACCTGTCACTCAAATGCTCTTCAATCTTTAGCTGTCAGTCACTCACAGCTGATATCTCACGCACAACACCCTTAAACTTCTTTCACCGTTAGCACTCCATTAATAAAATATAAAATTAATTTCTCATCTAAAATCTCAAATTTGTTTCATCCTTAGCTATGCGCCAATAAAGCATGAGGATTAGTGGACTTTTTCCGTTGCTCTGTTCCAGAGATGTTTCAGGTCATTGGTGTGCAACCTAGGATACGAGGAACCATTTTATGGGTATATTTAGAAAAATTATTATTTCCTGATAAACACTGACTAACCAATGCCAGAGTTAAGAATCAGTCACAGGAAATCCGGAAGTAATAACATGCGATTATTAATTCTTCATAAACATTGATTAATCAGTTTAGTGTGTCAGACGAAATCCGGAGGTTATAGCATGTGATTATTAATTTCTGCTAAAAACTTTCTGATCAGTGTCAGAGTAAGTTAGAGGATAGCTGGAAGTAAAGGCATATGACTATTATTTTCTGACTCACACTGAATGATCAGTACCGGATTAAGTCATTCATAGGAAATCAGGAATTAAGAACTGCGATTTTATAGCATAAGTTCTCTCTCAATTTCAATGTATAAAGACAGCCAATAAAGTTCGGTCGGATTTTTACGTAGTAAAAGTGCACGTGCTTCGCACAGATGCGAGACACATAAGAGGAAGGTAACGTGTTAGTTGGTGTTTTCTCTTCTAATCAGTTGGTAGTGGTCACTAGATTTAAAACGGGACATAAGGAAGATCAGGTCAAACATGGGAGTCCCAAACAGAGTTATACGGGCCTGTATATTGTACGATTTTAACCTTGAAACGAACGCTTAGTGGAGCGAGAAGAGAAATATGCCAGGCATTGGTAGATATACGGTAAATAAGCGAACAGTACAACGGTGGTTTGAAATATTTAAAGGACGGTGACGAATCGCTCCAAGACATCTACAAGCCAAAATGAACGAGATACTCAAAGGGGGGTATTGAGGTGGATAATGAACAAACATGTCAAGCATTGGGAGAAGCATTCAATGACAGTACGGAAACAATTCAACACCTTCATCAGCTAGGGAAACGCTACTAAATGAAGAAAAAATGGAGAAAACTGAAACTATTTCGTAGACTTACGTAATATCGTTGATATTCTGCGATGCGACAGCAGTGCCATCTATCGGAACTTGTATTATAAAGGCTCACAGCGTACCTCGTGGCTACTATTTCAACTACCAATACTCTCCTCAGTAAAGCAGAAAATTTAGAACAAAAAAGCTATCGATTTATTGAGTATCTTATTGATTATATAGAGTTTGCCACGTTTGATTGTTTTGATAGGAGTCAACTGAAGTATCCACGCTGCCCACCCACTGAGAAGGCCTGCATTAACAACAAATAATAAATCCTTCATAAGTGCTTCTCTGTTTTAAACTCTCGTTGTCGACAAACAAAACTTACGAAGTGGTTGCTACTTTTAGTACCAAATTTTATGGTTTTACAAAAGAAAGAAATTATGGTCTTTTTTTAAAAAATGATTATTAACTATGTATTCTATCTGCGTACTATGAATTACTATATATTACATAGAGTATGTATAACTTATACTATATTATATTCTAACCTCTAAAACTGTGAATAATAACCAGCTTTAAATAATATCAGAGTTTACACAGTAAGGTAATAAAATTCACATTCATTGAAAACGATTTACAGATTATTTTTTTTGTAAATCCGAAAATTTGGCCTTTTTGGTAACACTGAACTTCTAGACATTTGCTTTGATATTCCTATATTGTTCAACTTAACTGTTTTAGAAAGTGTACCGGCCATTTGTGCGAATTTAAGTTATATTTCAAAGCGAGTAAAAACATAAGTGGTTTAAATCTTAGCGAGAAATCATGTAGTTGTAACAGGTTGTGATGTGAGACAGAAAATTACGTCAGATGACAGTGTTGCCATCTATTATTCTTTTATTATCCTTGAAAAAAGTAAAGTGTGAGGAAAAGAACCTAATTATGTACGAATGAGCTTTTCATAGCTCTTTGAGGGATGAAATTTTAATTCTGCCGTTTTAATTTGATGCTGTTATCGAAGCTATAATTTTGAATATTACGTTGATTTGATTGTCCTTTACACCTTCGCTTCTTTTATGCACTTGAACATATTTGAGCTTATTAAATCTTATTATTAGTATCTGGCTCTAGCAGTTCCCAATATTCCTTCTTTTCATATCTATCATCAACTGTTTGTTGATATTAAAAATGCAGTTGTAAACCAAAAGGAGAGAGAGAGGCTTCCACAGAACATTAATAGAAAATTTTATTGATTTCACTCAACACTGAAAAGCTTTTTGAGTCACTAAATGCTAAAAGTAAACAACTAACTGCGCACTCTGACGAGAGGATGTGAAACTAATGTCTCTTTGGTGGCAAGCAATGAAGAAAATTGTTTTCGTCAGCAACCGACGTAAGTAGATTAGTAAAAGGCGTGTTCACTGGGAGATAAACAACTTCTGTTATTAATCGCTTCATTGAGTAGAGAGATGCGGGCTTCTGAGTCGTCCTTTTCTTTGATCAAAGCCTTGAACATATGGAGTATAAACTTTCAAAAAGAAAAGAGAGAGAGAGAGAAAAAAAACATTACAACTTGTTTAAACCAGTTCTCTGTGATACGTATTACACAATTTTAGCATAAAGAAAAGACAACGAAATTTAATACGAGTGAATGTATTGACTGTTAATTTTCATGCAGTTTTTATACGAAAAGTTTTATCAAGTACAGGTATGTTCTTCATCGCCGCCATCTTGAAGTCCTCCATATTGAATCTCGATTGATTTTCTTAAATAGGGAGGGGGTCGTGTAATGCGTTATTCTGATCTAGAATTTTACTGGAAATATGTTTCTGAAGAAAGTTATACCGTAAGTGTATTATTGTGAGAGATACGGATATGTGACAACGGTATGGGGTAATGAAGCAATCATCGATATATCCCAAAGCGATTGTGCGCGAGTAGCTTAACTCTGCATGCGCATATACTTTGACATTGACAGGAAAAAAAATACATAATTTTTTATTTGCCCCATCAGTAATGTTTGCTTATTAGAATTATTTCTTTCTGCAATGCAGCGATCTTCAAGGAAATTTTCCTGTTAACCTGATGATCGAAGATTTCTCTTGGGATTAGCGAAACTTATTTCTGTGTAGATATAAAATGGTAATCTGTTGATTTGATCTGAGCGTCATATTCAAGACGTGATCGTCCAAGTTGGACGGAAACCTTTGATTTAATTTAGGATTTTCGATAATCATAATATAGGCCGGATTGGAGTTACTGGTCTCCCACCGGGCGCCCTCCCAGGTGGCGGATACGTGAATACCGACCAGATATGGTCGAAATATTCCAGGGTGTACCAAAATCATTACTGCATTGCATTTAGTAGAGAGATCTACAAGTGATAACTAGCTAATCCCGAACAAAAATATCATAGTGAAGGGAAGCAGCTTCACCATCACCATCCTGAGGCTGAAGATGAATTACATTAGTATGACTCAGAGGTGGACAGACGATCATCTTGAAATGTTTGCTTTTACTGTCAGATCGTAAAGATGGCAACGCTTCACCGCTAAATCATACCAAGAAATAGTAACAGATGGTTCTATGCGTTCTCCTGGGGTACAATATTTCGGAGGTAAACTAGTTCCCCATTCGGATCCGCGGGCGGGGACTGCTTCAGGGAACTCCAAGAACAGAATTAAGAACGACATTAGGATAGGAACGTGGAACATACAAAACTTTATATCAAACAAGTGCTTTTCAGACGGTAGTGCGCGAGGCTAAGAAGTATGGGCTGGACATACTAGCAACACAAAAATATCCGGTGGGCGGGTCAAGATAGTACCCGACAGGGCAAATACACTTTCTACTAGGGGGGAACTGAGTCATACAATTTCGGAACATGGATCCTCATGAAGAACAATATCCTTCCAGCAGCTCAGAATATAGAGTTCGTAACCGAAAGACTATCCTACGTTACGATACGTACTCAATGGTGCAACACAGTTTAATAAAAGTCCATGTTCCGACCGAGGATGCTGATGAGAAGGAGAAAAATACATTTTACGATGAGCTAGAAAAGTTGTCTGACTGAGTACCGAAGTATAACACGTTGGGTGATTTCAACTCAAACGTGGATAGGGAATAATATGTTAGAGCTACTATAGGCAAATAAAGTCTTCACCAAAAGAGTAACAGCAATAGAAGAAGACTGAAAACCTTCGTGATATCGAAAGATCTATTAATAATGAACACGTACTTTGAACACAACGATATACTCAAATAAGCATAGACATCTTCGGATGGTAAAATACACAACCAGATCGATCACGTATTAGGAGTTACGAACGAAATGAACTTTAGGGTTTACAGGGAACCGGAAGGTGACAATGACCATCAGTAAGTGATCACAAAAGTGAGGGAGAAGTTGTGCATCGCGAACAGGGAAAGCAAAGGATCAAAACAGCTGAAATTTGAAGTTAGATAGTTAGACAATCCAAGCGTAAACAAAGTACGAACTCAAAATGTAAATACGTTTGATATTAGGCGACGCGATTAGTAAAGATGACATTAATAGTGAAATTGATGTAGGTAAGATGAGGGACGCAATTTGTGATATAGCGAAGGGCGCAGCGAAGGAACGTGTAGGTGAGCAGAAACGGCAGAAAAAACAAACCTTGGTTTGATGAGGAATACCTTAAGTTCCACGAGGAAGAAAAACAAACAATACAACGATGGCTAAGTAATACAAGCGAAGCAAATACCAACCATTACAATAACGTGAAACGTAACGCAACACGCGGGTTCAGTATCTGACTCAGAAAATTCAGGAGATAGAGGAAAACGGTTAAGACAAATAACATACAAGATATGTGCACAGGGGTAAAACTCTTTAAGAAAAGGTTACCAGCCGAGCCGAGGTTAGGGATGATTAGAAATGAAGGCGAAGAACTTTAGATGGATCCGACTAAAATTATCGATGTATAGAAAAGTTATTTTGACAATCTTCTTAATGTACACAACGGAGAAAAACAGAGGAATTCAATATATATACAGCAGAACCGTGGATACCCGAACCTAAAGACAATGAGGTCAATTTCGATAAAGAAATGGATTTTTTTTTGTCATACCTTTCCCTGAAGAATACTGACAGAGAGATAAAATTGATCAGAATATTGGCGAATTCACATTCCCCCCACAGCTGCCTCTCAAGTCCATATAATTTAAATTAAATAGAATAAATCTGAAGAAACCAATTTAAATGTGATTAACTATAGTTTACCCAGCAAATCATTTTGGGAAATAAAATTAGGCTCTACTTCCGTTGTGAACCACCCACTTAAGTCGAGAAGGTAAGGTTAAGTAAAGTTAGGTCAGTTTATTTGATTTATTAAATCAGGATCTCTGAATAAGCTCCTAAGTCAGGATGGACTCTGTAGAGGACGACTAAGACTTTCGCCTAATATATGCGTTAGCTGGCAACTCTTCAATATGAGTACCTGTCAAGAGATTCGGGGATGGGTGGAGGAATACGATAGTGTTCACGTCTAGCGCACTTCTAGAGTTTAGCATGAAAGGTGTCGTAGTATAAATAAAGCCAGGGTTGAGCTCGTCGTCTTTTTTATCTCTGGTTACACTTACTATATTCAGTTCGTTCATTGAAACAAATACTGCCATTTGATTCGACTTGTAGAACAAGGTTTCATTAGGTCCATAGCCTGTCAAATCTCGAATTGGTATCTCAATGTTCAAACAAGATGCAAACAAAACATTATTTGAAGCAACTGCATAATTTAGTTTTCAACATATTTGAACTTATATTACTCCACAAGTCATATTTGAACTCGCGACACGCGTAAGCCATAGTGCTGTTACAGCCCATAAATAAATTTTATCACACACTGGAATTAATGTTTTACAGATATTCATGTTACGAAGAAAGTAATATGAAGCTGCTTCTTTTATATTACTAATAGAATTTATGAAATCTTTAAATGTACCAAATTAATGTGATTCCAACATGTGGGCTGACCTTTACATTCTCCCCCGGATCGTTTAATCAGTAACAATATGTTAGGTTAGGTAGAATCTATTAAAGTAGCTTTCAGGTTAGTTAAATATAAGTTTATTACTTGTAACGCCTTTTTTTTAAAAAAAAAAGAAAAACTAGGCTTAATTTCAAGTTTAGTTAGAGTTGAGTAAGATTTGGTCAAATCATTGGGGCATCCTAAGAGAGCATCTAAAGTATACCCCACACTTGATAATCTCTACCTTGAGACCAATATCTTCCTCTTAATACAATCCCTAGAGTGAACTTTGAGGATGTAATTCCTGATGTTCATAAATTAAAAAGAGGAATGAAACAGAAACGATAATAGACGATTTATTACGAACACATACGAATTGTATAAGATCTGTATTTTGATCATACATACTGTGTACAGAGTAACAAACTATTTGAAACTTGTTCTGGTGACTTTTGTTGACTGCTTGCTTTCTTTCTTTCCTTTTTTTGTGAAGCTGTGCCTTCGTTTTTTTTAGAGAGAAATCTATAGTCAGAGGACCAGATGATGTTGATGAAGGTGATCGTGATGATTTAAATCACATACAAACGAAATTCTAGAAAGGGAAAGAGTGAGAAAGCATGACGAACAAGGAGATGATATTTCTTCATTATTTCTTGCCCTTTTTACCTGCGGCAGGTTCTTTTGGAAGATCATTAGGATCGTACTGCGATGACTGCGTAGTCAAAAACATCTTTCTCAATCGCACAGTCAGGTCTTGGCAAAGGCGGCATGTAAGGTTTGACTTCTATCTGGAACTCTATCCGTTTACCACCTGGTGTTTGATGTACTCGATTTATGCGGTAGATAGAAGTCTTGTCGACTGTACATGGTTCTATAGTCACTAAATTTGTCCTTTCCTCTTTCACTGCGGAGATGTTGAAGACTCCTGGACCCAGTCGGATACCTGCAGCTTTCACAGGAATTGCCATATTTAGTTGTTATGGTAACCACTCGATAAACTTCTTTTTATGTTTCAAAGTTGAATTTCTTGAGTTGGCCTATATTATCTATCTTCAATTTCGCAAGTTAGAAATGGAATGAATGTTATTCGAAATCCAAAGTTTTTCTAATTATTACTTGCACATAATCTAAATTCTAAAATTTGTCCAATGAGACAATATCCGACTTAAAAATTGTGCATCATTTGGAAGCGTAGTGTGTTCGCTTCCGAAACGACAATGTTTCTGCTTTGAATGCTAAAACGTAACCAAGTAATTTTCATCATTGTTTAATTTTATTAATGCAACAATTTTTCCTATTGACATTGTTGCTAATTTGCTGTGCGTGTTCGAAATTCAAAATTTAAAAACAAACCGTCCAATTAATTTTATATATGTATATATTTTGAGAATAGATATGGGTCAAATTAGCAGATATCGTCTAAGTCCATCAGATCTTACGGATGACGCCTCTCAGCGATAACTCTTCCAGGGAGCAGGTAAACGTATTGTAGCAGCCAGGACCGTGGATAACGTTGACATATCGACATTCGTCTGGTGAAACTGTGAAGAACCGTTGAAAACTTCAGCCAGTATTGCTGTCAGGCGAACTCAAACATGCCTATCTTCTCAATGTCTAATAACTTATATGAAACAATGGGGAATTGTTAAAAATTTGCAAAATTGTTGAATCCACACGAGTATAAAATGGGGTTGAAGGTTACGTAGTAGGCTGATCTAGTCGAGGTTTCTCGGGAATTTTCTTTAGTTCTTGCGAACAAATTTAGGAGAAGATAACAATGTTGAAAATGTTGAGAGGTCACATCTGAAGCATATGAGCAATTTTGTGCAGAGATTTTCCAAGATGTTCGGAAATAGTTTTAGACGAAAATGGCCAAAAATGAATTTTCTATTTTTTAGATGACGTTAGAAAATAATGCTAAAATATAACTTTCTAACCTTTTGGTCATTTTCTTTTATACTGGAAGCAAATAGAAAAGGGGTTAAATTAACATCAGATTACACATTAGTCCCATTACGTAATTTTAACGTTGTATATGAACCTAAATGTCCTGTTCAATGGGTTTCTCGACGTTTGGAATTAATGTAGTCTTAAACGGCAAGAAGTAAAAGACGTTTTTTTCTGTAACCTTGTACTTACCTCTTCAACGGCTCAAAACCACGTTTTGCATTTGACCAAAAGAGAGCACTGAGTTTGTAAATTTTCTACGCGTCTGCAGTGGGATTCGAAGCTGGAACTTCCGCACTCGTCGTTAGTAGCTCATTCACGAAGCCATCTAGCGTGCTTTTACTAAACTGCATCAAAACCTTTGAAATCTTCTTTAAAGTGTGGCCATAGGCATTTCAGCGAGAATTTCAAAAAGAAAGACACAAATAAAGTTTGAGTGTAAACCGTACCGCAAAAGTTTGGGAACTGGCACAGCACCGCGGCTCAAAATGATATTTCCAGTAGCTTATAGTACAGACACTCCAAGTCTGAAAGCGTTAAGTGGTTAAGACAGTTGAAATATACTAAAGTGGTGGAATAGAAGAGTCCGTACAAAAAAGCTTGTGGCAACAAACTACAGTATTATGGGTATCAGAAGTGAAGGTGAAAAAAAGAATAGTAAAATTCTGAGTGTGATATGTCCAATTACTGATAGGTAAACAGAGTACACAAAAATAACTCAACCTGACTGTAGTGTGTGTGTGTGTAGTCAGGTTGAAAGTGATCCATCATACTGAGATCTATGATGTCAGTTTCTCTGGAGTTTCTTTTCCTGAAACCTTAGTCTATTTTGCAGACCAAAGGGAAATGGTAGATTTCTTCCTAAAAGTCTTGGGACCGCTAACAAGCATGAATCAACTCTCATACCCAAGTCGCGAAGGTCATCAGTATCTTCTATGATGAATCAAAAATTAGCTTGAGAGACGTAAGATATATTTCAATATATATGAAATAAGACCACCCCGCTGGTCTAGTGATTATCGTTGCTGACTGCGATCCAGGGTTCGATTCCCAGCTATGCCAAGGGATTTTTCCAAAGCGAGAGGGTCTGGAACGGTGCCCACCCAGCATTGTGATGTAATTTGGATGCAATTCAGGAGCTTTTGTGAATACAAGACAGTGGCGATCACAGTTCAGAGTTTCGGATCTCCTCTCCCAACACGTCTGGTCAGTGTGGGAGCAGTAGACTAACTCCTCCCTCTGGGAGAGACCTCATCCAGTAGCAAATTGAATATGGCTGTAAGTTATTATTATGTGTCATTCCATACCAAATCAAGCAATAGAAACAATTTTAGCCCATATATTTTACAAAATATGCGATATTTAGTAATTATTTTCTATGCATCAACACGATCAAAAATACAAAATTTCATGTCTTTGCCACTTTTGGTTTATGAGCTGTTAAAAATAAAACAATCAACTGATTTTTGACGCGTTTTGAAACCTTTAAAAGGCCGAAACTAAAAAACTGTTTGTCCTAGACAGCTCGAACCTGCACCATTCGTTTGACCTCTTGAATGTTAGGCCAATGCTCTACCACTGATTTACGGCGGCTCGGTTTGTTCTACAATAAAACTGAAATGAAAATACTGTATGTCACATTTTAACCAATTAAATTTACTTTGCTAAAAGTCATTATGCGTACTGCCGTTTAAGCTAATTATACACGTTATGTATATTGCATATGTGGCAGGGTACATTTTTTTTAACATGATCCCATTGAAATACCATCATGAAATTTGGCATACATTCTAATCAAAAACAAATTGTGCATATAATTTTTTTTCAAAAAAAAAATATTCGATTTTGACTTACTCAAAAAATAAATTATGTTTTTTTTTAAAAAAAAAAATATAAAGATTGGTCTAATAAAGTCACGTAATACATCAAATTACAGCTGTCTAGGGCCAATAATATTTGAGTTTCGGGCTTTTAAAGGTTTCAAAACGCATCTAAAATCAGTCGATTTTTTTATTTTTAACAATTCATAACTCAAAAGCTAAAAGTGACAAAAACATGGAAAATTGAAATATATTAATTAGTAAGCATAAGCATTTTTTTAGTAGACGCAAAACTATGCTCTGTAGAAGCAGAATTACATGAGGTTAATTAAATGAAGTGAACAAACTTATATACTTTGTTCGATCTCTCTTCATCTAAGACTAAAATTCTTCTTTTTGATGACGACTATAAATTATTTCGAGAAATCAAATCGTTACAGAATGTTGCTGATCTCCAAAATTCCATCTCTGACCTCTTGGACTGGTGTAATTCTTGGAACTTGAAAATAAATCCCTCAAAATCTTCTTTTCTTACAATTTCATTAAAGATAAATCAAATCCCATCTGCCTATTTCATTGAAGATGATCCTATCGCTAAAGTTTCTTCTCAAAAGGACCTTGGAGTGGTATTTGACGAAAAACTTCTGTTTATTGATCACGTGACTTCTATAACTAATAGTTTTATGCGCTTACTTGGTCTTCTCTACAGATTTACAGAAATTAAGGACCTTCATTCATTGAGTATGTTCTACAAAACCTTCATCTCCCCTAAAATTGAATATTGTTCCCCAATTTGGAACATGGCTAGTATTTCTAATCTATCTCATATTGATTCTGTTCTGAACTTTTTTCTTGCTATAGTCAAAAGAAGAATACCATCAGTACGTAGCTTAAGCAAACCAGAGTTATTATCCGTTCTTGGTCTCCACGTACCCTCTTCTCGTCGCAAGCCGGCAGATTTGATGTACTTATACAAGATACTTAACGGTAATCTTAGAACTGGAGAGTTGATATCTAAATTTTACTTCCGTGTTCCCTTGCGAATAACCAGAAATTATAACCTCCTTCATTGTGTACCACGCATAGGCTAAATATACTGCAGCGCTCCTTATTCCATAGACTAGTAATTATGTACAATAATCTTGATTCAAATATTATTTTCGGATCTGAACACACTTTCCATCGAACGCTAAATACCAATATCTGAGTTATTCCTTTTGTGTATCATAATCGTCATGTTATTGATATCAATTGCTGTGTTATGTGTTGTTTAAAATTTAATTTCATGTTATTTAGTTTGTTACAATGTTATTAAGTTTCTGTGTAAAATGGCAATTCCAACTGTATCAGAAACTTAATAAATAAATATACGCTCAGTCCACACCTTTGTAAAACAAGTCTACAAGATGGCGATAATAGTTTCTTTGCTGTTCTGAAGTTTGAAGACCAAAAACAAGATAAAGAGAAGCTGTGTGTGTTATAAATTAATATACAAATTACGTATTGGCACAATGCCCTGTACTAGACTTATGCACAAAAGAAATATTAGAAAACGAGAAGTGATTGTTATAAACTACTCCAATCAATTTGGAATGTTACTATGTTTACTTTGGTGTGCATTGGATTGCCAAGTATGGTAAATTTCATTTTGTATGCGTTTAGGCGTCCTTGGCACAGGATGGAAATAACGAAATGAAGTGGTACGTTCGACTCTTTGCCGCTAGATGGGAAAATAATACTTTATTTCGATAATTGATTCTGGAAGTCAGATCATCGATGTAAGTACAAGAAAATGAAGAAATTAACAATGCTTATGCTTGTTGCGCCTAAAAGTGAGTAGCTAGTAGCAAAAATGTAATAATAGCTATTTGAAGTAGTGGCGGACACAGGGCTAAGTTTTGGGAGGGGCGATTCGGTGGAAAATAGGGATGATTAAGGTCAGGAAGTTCTTTATTTTTTTAATCAATTTGAAGTTGATTAATTAACAAAAAAAGTCAGCAAATTGTAAAATTACGCATTATAGACATATCACATAATTCGGTGCGTTTCACGAATCTTCATTCAAAATGTAGGCCTAACGAATCATTAACCTTCTTTTTAATTCTATGTTTAACGAATCATTAACGATTATTTATGGTAACATTCATCCATTCACGCAACTTCAAAAGAAAATATTATTTATCTATCTAGCGCTATAATACACTTTATTTGTTTTTATGTTCACTGATTTTATCACGGAACTTCACTACTTATATAAAGATTAGTGCACGCACTATTATTGCACATGAATTCATGAAAGAAACACAATATTTAGAGCGTTACTACCTTTTTTTTAACAAATAACCTTGTGTATGAAAATGTTGAAATTATCACAGAACAATTGGCAGCTCCGTGACCGAAACACGAACCCGGATCTGCCAGTTGCCGGTTTGGTATGCTGTTCTTACATTAACACGACTCGGCCAATTCTCTGTGTATATAGAATTTCCTTCTCACCTCGACACTCTACCAGTTCCTCAGTTGCTGATTACGACACTCCAGCACTCGCTGGTTACGACACTCGTTGGTTACGACAGTCCAGCACTCGCTGGTTACGACACTCAGACACTCGCTGGTTACGACACTCAGGCACTCGGTGGCTACGACACTCAGGCACTCGCTGGTTACGACACTCCAGCACTCGCTGGTTACGACATTCAAGCACTCGCTGGTTACGACACTCCAGCACTCGCTGGTTACGACACTCAGGCACTCGCTGGTTACGACACTCCAGCACTCGCTGGTTACGACACTCAAGCACTCGCTGGTTACGACACTCAGGCACTCGGTGGCTACGACACTCAGGCACTCCATTTCAGATTTTTTAGTTCGGGAATCTTTTGCTATCGCACAGTGTGAAAGATTAGATGTTCGCCTTTATGTTTGAAAATTTTTCTCCTGTAGTGGAGTTTCCTGGGCCTTGTAACCAGCAATGAGTAGTTGGGAGAGTGTTGAGGCGTGAGGATCATTCTACGTACACAGAGAATTGGTGGTATAATGGACATTTTTTTTTTTTTTTTTTTTCTTTTTGGGACCCACCTTCCACCCCTGTCTCTATGCATTCTTTGCACAAAATGGGTTGTGCACTTCCAAGGGCGTGCAGCACGAGCAGTTGTTCGCTCTTCCCATTTTGGGACAGGCAGTCCCTAGAGATTCTCGGATTGCCGGTGTTCCGACAGTCCGAGAAGCTCCTTTGTTCCCTCAGTTTTGACCTCGGGTGGTGCGGGACGGACTTTGGACCAGGCGTCCAGAATGTTCTCCTGGTCTTTATTCCTAATTTTGGAATTTTTTTTCTTGGGGGGGATGCCCTACCATTATCTTTTATTTGCAGTTTTATACAGAAAACATTTAACATATAGAACAACACACATACACACAAGGACAGCACAACATAGACGTCGACTCAAGATGGCTTCCTCTTCTTTTTCTGAAACGATAAGAAAAAGGGGGAGGGAAATGAAGCTGGACTGCAACGTAAGTGTTACTGGAATTTTCTCACAAAGTTTTTGCTGGTCCGTTCTGTTTTTCCATTTCTGGTTCCCTTCCTCCTTTACTTACGAAGTTTGTCTTGTTCCTCAAGTCACCATCACATCACACACACAACACTTATAGGCTAATATATTTGAAAATGCTTGAATGTTTGTGTCCCGGATTCCAGGTCACTCACATTTAGTTTCTGTTTTATTTATTTTTTATATTTTTTTTCGCTTTCTTGTTTTAATCTTCTATTATATTTGGCCTCCCGTCACCACTCACACACACGCACACTACTACTTGAGCGTCTCTTGCTGCCGGATTCCTGCAGCAAGGCACCCACCAGGACACCGCTGGTTTCCAGCGGTCACACACTCGCTCACTATTACGCACTTTCACTGATCTTGATTTTGTGCACTATTGTTGATTTAGTTATTATTTTATTTTTTCTCTCTTTTTAATGGAGTTTTGTTATAGGTTTAGTTTGCGTTATGTATTTCAGTTTCGGATTGTTCTAGTACCCGGATTGTTCCATACCGCCTGCTGATAGCGAAGCTCACGCTCGTCGAACCGGCCGCGCAAACTCGCCTCGCCCGCGAGGTCCGCGTCACGTTTCCCTCCATGCCGCACAGCAAACCCGGCCGGCAACTGGGAGATCCGGGTTTGAGTCCAGGCCACGGGGATTGTTACTTTCAACACAATATGTATGTTCCCCGCGTATAACACTGCTTCTATTTATTCTGAAAACGACGTTGCATGTGCTCTAGATGATAGCGATTTTATTGAAAATGTTAGCAACAAGTAATGTCCTAATTATATGAGATTGTATTTCATTTCATCAACTTTTATTTCTTTAAAATCAATACCTTAATTCCCGATATAAAAATTCTTGAGGATCACGTTCACCCGACGTCAGGCTTTGCTTTAAAAAAAATCGTTTATTTTTTGCACACAATGCACAAGCACATGTATATGTATGCACAGTTGTACATATATCGGGGTTTTAGTTATTGTTATTTCGTGGGGCCCCGTGAAGAATCATTGCCCAGGGCCTGCAAAGATTAGAGCCGCATCTGTTAACAACTTCTGTTTGTATTGTGAGTGCTTAAATTGTATGACCATTTAAAAACCTACGATTAACCATATTTAGCCATTTCAGGGTTTATTAACTGAGAATTTGGTACATTATAATATCAAAAAAATGCCATATCATGGAAATCGTAGACTTGTGCTATTTTAGGAATGTCATAAATCAATCCCTATTAACATTTACAGTGAATTTGTCAACAAGAAATTGATAAACACACCAAATGTTTTAACATAGTCCTAGTGTAAACTCACCACTACACTTAGGATATTTTAAATCTCTCCGCTAGATATAACCAGAAGTTAATTAGATATTACATGCGAATATTGCATTATCCGCTTTCTTTAGTAAATATTTCGTTGCAAGGAAACAGGTCTTAAATGGCTGGAATACTCATTGAATACGTAAAATTCATGGTTTATTTTAAATATTAAGAGAGCCTTTGGAATATACTTTTCCTAATATATACCTCTGAATATTTTTATTATCAAATCTCTTAATTTGTAAATTTAAAAAAAATGAAGAATATATAGTAATTTTTGAAAGAGATGATGAGTAGATTTCTGTAACGAGATGTTAACCTCTCTCATATTGGAAAGTATATTTGTAGTGTTGTATTTATTCCCACAGAAATATCTGCTTTAGTCCTTCCCAAATAGAGGATATAGTTCTCTGGGAGACGCTAGTCTGGCTAGCAAATAATAATAAAAAAATCTACAGAACGCTCTAATTTCCATAAGAAGATAAAGTTATACATTTCGCTAGATGCCATTAATTAGCAGGTACTATTAAGGAGCTCGTACTGCAAATTCTCTTTACACATACCTAAATAATTAAAAAAATAAACTAAAGAAGGGCATAATTCATGAAGTTAAGGACCACGGTCCGATCCTCGATATAAACAACTTTAGAAATATCCTCGATCGTAATTGAAATCGGTACTGTTCGGTATCATATCGGTTCGGTATACGGTAACTGTTCGGTATCGTACAATATAACTTCACTTGAATAAAGCGATGCAATTTGTTTTGAGTTTTATAGAAAGAAATATTTGTTATGACTTTTTTTTTGAATGGCCTTTGAATTTAATTTTACCTTCGTAGGTTACTTTCTGTTTACCTGGACTTAAGCTGGAATAATCAACATTAAACGGAAAAGCTGGGAAAACCTACTAGATTCAGCCAAAATATTTAACTTCAGTATTCGCGCACTGCTACTAAAGGTAAATAGAGGTTGGAACTGGAAAATAGCAATAATGAGAATACGTGCTGAAGGGTATATAAGTGAGACACGAACAATACATGAGACAAAGACGAAAAGTAACTGGTTAGGACATGGTAGCGAAGATACTAAATATGAAGGATCTAAATGAAGACATGGTTGAGAGAGAGAGAAGAAAAAAGAAGGGGAAGAAAACGATTGCATTTTTATGACAGTTTCAAGGAAGATAAAAACAGGAGATCAAAATAGGGATTAATAGTGAAACCTTATCATACCTTGAAGGATCTGTCGCTTTTAAAAGAACACCTATGACCCAATTATAAAGAATATTTTAGATTGGAAAATCGCGATTTCTATAATATAATCAACTTAGTCCGTTTCGCTAAATATGGACTCGGAAGAGTTCAGTGAATCTAAAACTGCCTGCAATTCGATTGGTTTATTCCGTCTCTGTATTTGAAAGAGTAATACGAAACATCGACCGAGGTTAAGTCTGAAGTAAAGTAAGTAAGCAATACTATTGCGAAGTTTTGATCAGTAATGGGTAGAAACGCGGGTTCGAACCTCGCGGCCGACCATCCTGACTGAAATTTCCCAGAATTTCCCCCTCAGTTTCACCAGGCGAATGCCGGAATGGTACCTTAAGCAAGGCTCTGGTCCATACCATTTCCATCCTGTACCTAACTCATCCCGGTCTGAGCTAGAGATGCCAAAAGGTCTTAAATAATTCAAACGATATTGCTGAGTTAACCTTACTTTCACTATAGAAGATCAATTTTGTATGTAAGTTTACTGGTATATAAGTTCAATTTCCAAACGCGTGCTTGATTTATAATTATAAAAAAGGAAAGAGAAATTTTAACTTTTCAAAAAGCCAGATAAACGCTACGGCTGAGAAACATCGAGTTTTGCATAATCATACGCTCAAGTGGTGTTCGTTCAGCCAGCCTTGAAACAAGCTAATGAATTCGTCAGATACAATCTCAGCCGTAATTTCTAACTTGTTGCATATTTTAATGGGACAGTTTTTAAGAAATATGAGTGCATTGCATTCATAAATGTATAGTTATCACGTACATAAATAAAACTGTTTCTGCGAATGTGTATTTATTACTACGATAAGATCATAGCAAAACAGTGTTATCCTTGTTTTCTTAAGTTATTTCATAATGTTTATGCAATTCAATTCTTATTCTACAGATGGGACAAGAGTCTTGGACACAAGTGTACAAATACAAAATGGAGAAATTTGGTGCTCATGTGAACACTTGTTTCTTTTTTTAGAAAACTATTTTCGACTGAAAACAATCTTTTAGCAACAGTAGCATATTCAAGCAGAGGTGCCATATTTTAAAGAGTACAAAATACACAATATCGTACGTACAAAATGACATTTTGTAAAAAAATGTTACTTCACAAAGATATTATGCAGGGACAAAATAGTGACTTTCCATTATTTTCTTGAAGGTTAATTCTAGGTATGATTAGAAGTTGTTAGGCTATGATATGTTGCTCTATATTATTAATTTCATATCGATATTATTGTTATACCTATTGATTTCTAAATAAAGTTAGTGGATAAAATTTGTCTTCGAGGTATTCATGAATCTTTGTTGTAACTGAAGTGAAAAAGAATAAAATACTTGTCTTTGAAGTTCTGTCACTCGGTTTCCTTCGCTCGTTTTGACGCTGAGATATACTTACCTGCTAGCATAGAAATTCAATGTACAACTATGATTGTTGGCCCCTCAAAGTAATGTCAAAGAATGCCACCATCTTTCGTTAAAAACACCAACTAGATAAAAAGCCGAAAAATGGAAATATTCAGTGAATGTTACTAATGGTGCGTATAACAGTTCGGTTGTTAACTTAGGTTCCAGGAGATGACGACTTACCCGAGTTCCATAAATCATTGAGGTTCTAAATAGGCTTGTTTCAGGAATTTTATGTCAAATGCAAGGTAACCAAGAAAGTTTTGACGTCCCATTAATCATGCCCTCACAGAGAGGAAACGAAATGACGCACGAGCTTGCCAAGCAATCGGGAGTTAGTCTGACCATCGAACTTCAGTAATACAGGTATGGTGCTCACACACAGCAGTCATAGCTCGTCCAGTGTAAAAGAGAAATGGAGGTATCGAAGCAGCTTGTTCGCGTGTGTTTGTTGTATGACTTTAAAGTGGGCGTGTCAGCTGCCGCATCAAGTCGCCGCATATACCAGGTATTTGGTGAGAATGCAGTGAACGAACGCACCGCCAGGCATTGGTTCCAGAAATTCCGTTCGAGAGATGTGAGCCTTACTGATGAACCTCACAGTGGACGACCACATTGTTGGATAACGCGGCCCTGAAAGCAGGTATCGAGCAGGACAGTGGTCTAACGTGTGATGAACTTGTAGAAAGATTCTATGTTTCCGCTAAGTCAGACTACACCTGCATGGGATAGATAAGTCATACAGGTTAAGCAAGTTGGTACCCCACACATTATCGGCAGCCAACAAGGAACAACGAGTGACAGCCTTTTGTTCTTGATCACTCGGCACCTGAACGCACCCATATTTGATCGCTTGCTCACTGGTGACGAAAAGTGGGTCCTCTATGACACTTCCAAGCGTACCAGACATTGGTTGTCGGCACGTGACCCTGTTCCTCACACCTCAAGACCACCTCTGCACCCACTAAAGGTTATGCTCTCTGCATGGTGGACTTGTCGCCAAGTGGTACATTACGATCTCCTTCCACCTGGTCAGACCATCATTGCTGACCTCTAATCACAGCAGTTGTAAAGGGTGCACCGTGCATTGCGGCAAAAGGAGCCGGGATCGGTGAATCGTAAGGATGTGCTGGTCCTCGACGACAATTTCAAGCCACATGGGGCAAAAAAAAAAAAAAAAAAAAAAACTGAGAGACCCTTCAGCAACTTGACTGGGAGACACTGTGCCATGCACCATATTCATCGGACCTTGCGCCAAGAGATTACCACCTGTTTCATTCCCTCGACAACCACCTCTGTGGGAGATCAAGGAGACCTGAGGAACGCACTCACGGACCTCTTTGCCTCCACCGACTTTTATCACCAGGATATTGTGCAGGAACGTTGGCAAAAGGTGTTGGATGCTGATGGAGCTTACTTCGAAACCTGAAAGTACGTACCGTCCACTGTATTGTTCTTTGTTTATCACTGTTCTAGAACGGCAAACACATTTTGATTACCTTGTATTTACGGATTCTTAGTTATTATAAATTTGACATAGAAATCAGACTTGGCTAGTTATACTTTCTATTCTCAACGACTACCAGAAAATTAACATCAGGTTCAAGAAAGTGTAATAAAACATTTTACTTTATATTCAGGAATTGATTTAATATTTCTGACTAATTTAGATAAGAATTAGCAAGTGTGCAAAACGCTTACATCTCAAAGGAAAGAAATTGTAGACGTTTGTGTAAGTAACAATACGCTCTCACTGAAGGAGTAAATAACTTTGATACAATTAGATCTGATTGATTGTAGATAAAGTCCGGCATATTTATATTTAAACTTGCACTATTTCCTCACGCGGAAGTTGGGAGATTATATAGGTTTCGACATCTAGCAAAGAAAGTGTATAAAGGAATAGGTTTGTATTATGGGAAAACATCAATATACTCACACGTTATAAATTCTGTAGACTCCGTAACCAACCATTTTTTTTAAATTTACTATCACTGCGTGTATTTTATACACATTATGTTAATTAGGTGAAACGTCGCCTCGTGAATGTGTGTGATGCAACTAGGAAAACGGACAGAGTTTTAGAGAAGTCTGTTGGGCTGTAGAAAGCAAGGTTGTCGTTTCTTTGAATTGGAAAACATTTGGACCATTCGGTATTTATGTGCGAGGAAATGTTGGGAGCAATAGGTAGTTGAGAGGCAACGCACATGCCATAGAGAGGATCGACCCACGCAAGAGATATGATCATTTAATCGCTAGTGTGGTAGGCGTCAATCCCTTCGAGGGCTGTGCTGTTAACTGTCCAGAAATATGAAGAACATTCTATCATCCCTCACAATTATAGTAGCCAATTTGTATTCTCGATGTAGCTAATCCTATCTGCCATTAGCATCCCAACATCAGCAGATTATTAGAAGCGGCTTTACGTCAAGAATGCATGGACGGCCACTACTGATCGTGTTTAGTAAGGAATCCATGTTTTGTCTATATATGCAGGACTACCTCATTAGAATATATACAGGGTGTTCCCGAAAGAATGGTGAAAACTTCGGGAGGTCGTTAATTTACATGAAGACAAGATAAATGTTCCTTTGAAGACACTCAAAATTATACATAGTTTCATAGATACAGGCGCTCAAAGTGATGGAGGCATCGTAACAAATGACATCATAGGTAGCGTTATGGTTAGAAACTACTTTCTTTGATAGTTGGTTTTCACTCGTAGTGATTTCTTGTAAACTGGCAGCACTGCAGTACGAACACAATATCCTGCCATCTTTTGTGTTGTCTTTCGAAACACAATTATTGTCTTATCTCACGGCTCGGGGCTTCCAGGAAAGCCCTGTTATGGTGCTATTATTTCGTAGCCTGCACAGTCTCCAGATTTAAACGCATTGATCATCTGTGGAACTAGCTAGCTACAATATCTATCTTGAAATATCTCGCAAGATAATAAAAGTGGTGTCTATGAGTTCATCCTAGGTCGTGTATCTCTGCCTAACACAAACAAGAAGGGACGTTAAGATAATGTTTAATCATAGATGGAGTTAAACACAATTGTTATAGAATTTTAATACAATAATCTATTTGCATTGTTATTATTACCACTGGATACGCCAAGATTCAAGTACTATTTCTTCGAGTACATTTGTTATTTGTCAAAGACTTTAATTTGAATAGTATGTACGTACTTTCTTTTTCTACTTTGAAAGGTACGGTATGTACGATAGGGAGAAACTAAAAAAAGTCAAAGTTGTATGACTGGTTGCTAATGGTGAAAGTTAGTTGAATTTAGTCTTTCTGAATAAGGCTGCGAAAGATTTTTTTTCTGAAGGTTTTTGAAGGGGCGCAAGGGCTTTCAAATTTTCATTGTTGTAAATTTTGTGGTATTGTTAATTGTATCCATTTGTTAGTGTTTCATTCTCAACGTGAAACTACGCTTTGAGTTTACATTAAAAACTTGTTAATATTTGGAACTCTCTCTTCAACTCTCACCCGTACCTTGCGACAAAACTCAAATCTAAATCCAACGCGCGCATATATACAGATGCTTATCAGAATAATGGAAACACCTGAACGAAAGTGCAACTTACCAGATTAATATGGTGTCGGGCCACCTTTCGCCTTCAGAACAGCCTTGATGCGACGTGGGATGGAGGCATAGAGGTCGTGAATGGTAGCAAGTGGAATATTACACCATTCCTCGTGCAGGGCATCGGCCAGTTCTGTGAGAGAGGATGGAGGTGGAAATCGTCGCCGGAGTCGTGTTTCCAAGATGGACCACAGATGTTCAATTATGTTGAGATCTGGGGATTGGGCGGGCCAGGGGAGGTGTTGAACTTCATCCCGATGTTCCTCAAACCACGCTGCAACAACTCCAGCTGTGTGAATGGGTGCATTATCATCCTGGAATATGGCGTCATTGTCCGGGAACAACATCCGGACCATAGGATGCAAGTGGTCTCCTAAAATTGCGACATAATCGTTGGCAGTGATGCGTCCGCGAAGTGT
>JAGDQP010005044.1:0-53159 GCA_022664845.1 Lepisma saccharinum | reverse complement strand
TATATATATATATATATATATATATATATATATATATATGGTTCGACTTCGACTCCTCGCATAATCCAATTCCGGCGCAGGTTGAGGCATGTCGACGTATGTCTGTACTTGTCCTTAAAATATCACGTTTGAGTAAGTTAGCTGGTGACACTCAATCACTGCGTTCTGATGGTTTGCTTTAAGAGTGTTTGTTGTTTAAGCAGTGACTATTTTACAGTTTGTTTGTGCTAAAAATCGGCTTTCAGTGTAGTGTACTGGTCCCATTATGGCAATGAAAAAGCGTAAACAAGTGACGCTCAGCTTGAAGGACTTTAATGTATTAAATAGTTATGCTCATCCGGTAACCCGAGCTTCCTTGTGTTCCGACCATACCCTCAGTCCCATAGGTGAAGGATTAACGGTGTTCTACTGTAATATAAGTATCAAAACACTTACACCCCTTTAAGAATTCGTTTATCAAAAAAAGCTTTTGCAGGTTTATCCAGGAAGACTAAATTGAACTTCTTTCTCACTACTAGTAAACAATCATACAAATTCGATGTTTTCTTTCCACCCTAATGCACAAATATTTGAATGCCATGAATGTATGTCTCTCATAGATAGCACCTAGAACTATTATAAACATGCTATTCCTATCTTCGTGTTTATTCATAGGTTTTGTAAGCTAGTCAACTAGTCACATAATCTCACATTAATGAACATGATGCGTAAATAGACTCAACCCATTCCATATTTATACACTTGGAGGTCACTTAAAGATACAACAGTAAATAAGGAAAAGGACAATGGAATGAGAGGACAATGAGCTTGAAGGACATTTGACGTATGCATTAAACATACGTGAGATTTAATTCATATACTCGCACCAAATTTACTCTTTCTCGTTTCTACCAGAAGATAACAGATTATATTTCCTTTATTTCATTTTGTTCACGGCTCTGTAAAACTCGATACGTGTACGAGTCTGGGATAACGAGCACAAAAGTAAAGATAAAGCGCTCAAATGACCATAAAATTTTCATCCATTCACAAAAATTTCAATAGCGGTAAATCCTCTGAACTTACCATACATGTACCTTACCAGTATCTCTGTTTACTGACCTAGCAAATATATACATTCATATCTTTATGAAGGACGTACAAAAGTATATATATATATATATATATATATATATATATATATAAAATATGCGATGTTAGAACTGATCTTATTCGGAGAGAGCATTCTCCCCGCCACTTACGAGCGTTTCCATGGAAACAGAACGACGCATCGATTGCTCTGGAAATTGGTTGCAAGGACTCTCCCCGTAGAGGGATGAAGATGCAGAAAGGGACGGGGAGAAGGTGAAAAAGCTCGTTCTTCTCCTTTGCTTTCTCTCTGTCTCTCTCTCTCTCTCTCTCTTCTCAAGTGAAATATATGACTGTAACAGTTATCAAATGGAATGCGTGCAGCCAATAAATACATGCAGCTATTTCGGCAAACGTTTCTGTCCTGTTTCCATTTCCCTTTTCCCTCGATGGCCAGGGAACACAAGTGAATCTACTGTGGGAATACGAGTGGACTAAATTGAAACTACGTGATTAAAAAAAAAGAAGCCCTTGCAGGACATACACCTTCTCATTTGGCAACGACTTTAGTATTAAAAAAAAAAACAACTAACGAACTGATTTGTACGTACAATCACAGAGAAGGATACGGTGTGACCCAAAGTTGCATAATCAAATGTCTAAAAAAAAGAAACAGATTAGAGTACGTAGCGAATGTATTTGCAAGAGAGAAGGACTCCGAGAAAGATTGATGCATGTATAAAATTATGTTCTGCTAACATACATGTATGTCAATGAATCCTAAGCTGCTTTCTCTGTGCATTAAAAGGATGTAATGGATGTATGATTCAAGACCATGCAAGCGTAAAATGCACTTGGAAGGGGAAGAGATTGTGAATCTCAACTTTATTCCAAGAATAATACAACATGAAGTTATATATATATATATATATATATATATATATATATATATATATATACAGCGAAATGTAATTTAATTCCATTTTCCAGGTGAGCGAACTATAATATATTCTGCATTCTTATTTGGAACGAAAATACACTTCATTCGCCTGCATTTGTTTTTTAATTTTGGGATTTTTAAAAAATATAGGCCTATATATTTTATCTCTATTTTAGATATACAGAAACTAATGGAAATTCGAAATGCCCACCATGAAAGGCTTATCCAGTTATATTGAAATTGATAAACAGAGCCAGATATGTGTCTTGAAGACTATCACAACATATTCTGTCAATATAACACTGTAAAAAGTTTCGGAAACGTTGTTTGATATATCCTGATGTGTCTAAAAGGTGTCGATTAAAAAACACATAGAGATTTATTTTGCATGATTGGAGATTCTCACTTCCCCCTTCCTGCGTGATTTTGCGCACATGCGCAGAAAGAGAAAACGGTTTCTTATCGTAATCAAACATGCAATTCTGATCAAATGTTTGCTGCCACCATTTTAATCACATATTTTAACAGAAAATGAAAAATATTCTAAGCGAATGGAGATTACGATCCCTACTTGACAAATAGAAAAGCTAATTAGAACATGGCGTAAGCCGTTGAAAAAACTCTGTTTATATTTCGGGGTTCGGGCGACATTCTTGTGACCTTCTCAGCTCTGAACTCCTAACTAAAGAACCCGTGTTCAAATTCTGCTTGAGGCTTTTGATGTTTTCTTTCCCTGAAACCTGGAAGGTGGATGTTCTTTATTATTCTAGTTACAGGGAATTTCCAGGCAGATATAGTTACCTAGTTTTCTCCAGGAATGTGTCAGAAATCTTTTTCACAATGTACGAATTAAACGCTTTTGGTATTTCCGCCATGTTCTTTATTTGACAAAGCTATATGGCGATCATTTCATTAGACATCCTGTTAACGTTGTCAGGGTATACAGCAGGACGGTTATACACTGTAAAAAATAGCTGTGATTTTTCTGTCATAAGTGGAAGTTGTTTCAAGAGTCATTTCTGGATCTAATACAATGGGACACAACGATTGGCTAATGAAAACACAGAGCGAAAAGGAGATGAGGTTCGATATAAGACAAGCATAGGATAAGATAAAATTGATTGTATGAGCTGTAACAGCATCCCATCTCGTCAATGATAGGAGGAGAGACCCAAGGAAGTGATGCGAATAAGCACAATGATCAACTACTAACTAACCATAGCAGAGAAAAGTAACAAAAAAAAAGGAATGTCAAATATACAACAAAAATGGCGTAGGGTCACTGATAAAACACTTCATGTCTGATTGACAAAACTGTCAATTATATGATCTCACATATTAATTTCTAATATCCATCACATTGACAGGAATCCAATTGCATCAACACACTTTCACTCTAATGAATATTGAGAAACATCAATTTTATTATTTATCGAGAAACGCTTATTTTATTTGTCATTGTTATGCAACACACTCCTGATACCTCGAACAGTCAGCACTTAATACTGTATATCCTTAAACCATGAAGTAAACAAAACATCATGAAAACCTCTCGATTTTCATTTCTTTTTAATGCTACATCCTCTTAAAGATCCCAGTATAAATAAAATAGGCTACCCTACTACCGAGAAGCCTGTCAGTTCGATGTCGATTTTGTTCTCAAAGTTGGGAACACACTGTATCTTAAAAAAAAAAGTTGAATACAGAAATACTTTTCTTAAACAATTCGTACTAACAACTAAACAATAATTTTATTTACGCATGACTAAAAAGAAAAGCATGGAGCACGCTCTCATATACAGTCACTTTATAAATTCTTCAATTGGCGCGTCCTCATGCTTTTCCTGTCAGTCATGCATAAACAAAATAATTTTTAACTTTTAGTTTAAGAATGGTTAATTGTTTAGAAATAAGATGTTTTGAAAAGTTTCTTTTTCTAAATTACTTTTTCGAGTTATTTCGGTGTTTGGCTACTTTTTCTCAAACTAATGTTTTGTGACCCAAATCCCAAAGTGTTCTGCAACCAGTGAAACGCAACATCGTTGGAAGATAGTATTTATTTTAGGATAAATAAGTCCATATTAAAAAGATATTAAAATATGCTTTTAAAATATATTTAAATATGAGCCTCCTGCATAGCCTAGTCGGTAGCGCGCTCGACTTCAGTGCGAGCGGTCCCTAGTTCGATTCCCGGTGGGGGCTCAAAATTTCGGTGTTGACCCAGCATCGTGAGGGCAATTGGGGAGATGTTGTGAATAAAAGACAGTGGCGATCACAGTTGAGAGCTTCGGCTTTCCTCTCCCAACACGTCTGGTCAGCGTAGGAGCAGTAGACCAACTCCTTCCTCCGGGAGAGGCATCATTCCGTAGTGGATTGAATATGGCTGTGATTTATTATTTAAATATATGAAATTAACAATGGAATATTGTATTGTTACCCGACTTACGTCACTGTGCAAAATTTCATAAAAGTCTGTAAAAAGAAGTAATTTTGTATAAAAAAGCTCATACGAACTTTTTTGACTTTGCTTTGAAATTAGCAGTACGTCTCCCCATTCAGTCTCACATGCCTTGGAACACTCTGTACATAAAATAAAAGAACTAAACGCATACATTAAAAAAAAAATGCTTCTTTTCTCTATCAAAAGTATTTTAATGTTTTCGTACAAATTCCGAATTTCAATGTTTCATTCACTCCTATTACATTTCAACCCTGTAATTCAAGTTTACTAAAACAATGTAGTAAATTTTCCTCCATTATTTTAATGCCGTAGTTCTAGAATTTATCAACAGATGTAAGTAACCAACCAATAATTTTTCTTTTTGACTAATATTTTACTGTTACGAAGTTTCGGGTGAGAGCCCATGCCTTCCATAGTAGTGAGACTAGACGGAATGATTTAAGTATTTCGTTGAACACGGTACAGCTGTTGCTTCTCTGATGATGCATGTAGTGTGAAGAGAAGAGGATGAGGGAGGACTAGGCATACGATGGTCGAACCTTAGCCCTACCAGTAAGACTGCTCGGGCCGGCGTAGGGCCACCGTTGGGCCACCATTGGCCCTACGTCAGTCCGACGAATCTTGCTGATATGTTTAGTGCCACACAAGGTCTTTCGTGTGCAGGTGAAACTTCAATCATACTTAATGTTATTCCAAAAAGGCTTGTGGTAGAACGTATTCTGATGAAATCGTCAGTAATACTGTTGAGAAGATCACTGGTTGTAAAATCTTTAAATAAATTGAAGGTGTCTTTATGAAGGTATCGGAATTTGGGACAGCGGACGCTGGAGAAGGGCAATTTTGTCCAGTGGGATGAGTGGCTGAATCAGCTGTAGAAATCTTGTTGTAAGCTTCTGCTTTACGTCATTTGGTGAGACTTTTTAGTACTTTACAGCCTCGGTAGTTGGCAGGATGATCACCGCCGCAATGAATACTGTGCGCTGGTTCGTCCCTGGTTTTTTAAGCAATGCGCTGGTTCATCTCTGGTTTTCTTTCAGCAATCTTTTGTGAGATGTTGTTCTCCGCATTTCACGCAGCGTGGAATGTTAAGGACAATGTAAAACCAAGATCTCCGACAAGAGATGGCAGCACTATCTCCGTATATGTCTAATATGTTTTTATCGTTCCACGAAGTTTCAATGCTGCTCCTACAAATTCAAGCCTAGAGAGTTCAAGCTTTCAGGGAAGAAAGTTCATAACTAATTCAAGAATTCTATCCGTGCCGATTTTTAATTTTCTTTCTTGTTCATTGTTAAAATCATTTCATTTTTGTTATGCCTATAACAATGGAGCTCTAACAATAAATACATTAGACATATACGGAGATAGTGATGCCATCTCTTGTCGGAAATATTGGCTTTACATTGCCCTTAAAACAGGATTTCTGAGTATGTCCAATGGTTTGGCACTTAAAACAGTGGAGTACATCCGGGTGTAACTGGAGTATGGTTCAACTTGCACTACGTAATTGAGTAGGGGTCTACATATTTCAAGCTGGTACTGGTAAATGGTTTGAACATTTTCCGTCTTTTCAAACTGAAACCAGAAACAACAGATATGGGATTTTAGCTTGTGTGGTTTTATATTTTCCATGTAATTAAGATACTGTAAGAACGGGATACCCAACAGTAGCAAGTTCTTCATGTATATCAGTAGTAAGTGTATCAAGAGGCAATTTGCGTTGTATCACCTTGTGTGGGTGATCTTGTTTGTGACGTAGAGCTTGAAATTTGACAAAAATCATAAGTCTGACAATTAGGCGTACTTGACAAGCTGCAGATAAGCTTTTGCTAAGTATTAAAATTTATGATATTTTATCATGTTTTAAACTTTTAATGCATTCGCTAGCTTACTTGAACATTTGACAAAAACCCTTCTTTGAAACAAATATATTTTATTTAATTTCAGGTCGTTGATATCAAGTAGACCCTTCATGTCGACAATCAACGGATTTTTATGCCTGTTGGGCGTTTCTCGAGCCGGATGTTTGTTCATCGACCCTTACAACCTTCGAAAGGTAAGTCAGGACAGCCATCCAATCTAAAATACAATCAGAACCCATTGATGTTCTAAGTCCTATGGCTAAACGAGTCGGTTCAGACGCTATTAATAGAGGAATTGAGCTATTCACTATGTTACTAACCGTTCCTGCTTTCTTACCCCGTAGATCCCTTTCTCCATTATCCCCTTCCCCCAAATATATTATTTTCTGGCCTACTTATTAATTCATAGTGAGAAGTAAGTTTTCTAATGGTTATATGATAAGAAACGCGCACTACAAAATTATGCTAAATACACTATGTACCAAAAAGTAATTAGGATCCCTTGTACCCACTAGTCCATGTCCGATTCTTTCTGAATAATTGATAAAAAAAACAACAAAAAAAAAACGGATGCAGTGCATGAATCACATAGCTGGTCAAAGGTATTAGTGAGAATTATTGTTATTTAACCGAGCCGCCGTAGGTCAGTGGTACAGCGTTGTTATAGCATTCGGGAGGTCGTGGGTTCGATCCCAGCGACCGATCATCCTGAGTGAGTTTTTCCAGGGCTTTTCCTCATATCACGACAGGCAAATACCGGGATGGCACCTTCAACAAATACCCTGGCCGACACTTTCCCAGATCCTTTCGCCTTCCATATCCCAGCCTGAGCCGTAGATGATCTGATTAAATGCCATAAATGATAATTCAAAAATTCAATTGAGCATTATTAAAGGGCGTCATTGTTGTTCTGTCCATTCAACAGTCACAACAAACTTTTCGTAATTTTCCCGAACGTTTCCTTCATTTTCACCTCCACTCGGTTGATAATATAGTGGATCCTATACGCCATAGGCCCCTACACTCAACTTTACTATATCTTCGTGTTGCGCATTGTCATGCTGGGAAGACATAGTACAGGGTCTGGCAGGGAAATCTGATGATTTTTAAAATCATATTGCAAGGTTGTAATTTCATACAAAACAAATTTATTTTTTATTACAGAGAATTAAATACCAATAATGAATAATAATGAAAAAATGGATGAAAAAGGCCTACGGTTTAAAAATGACATCCAAATCACCACATTCTTGTGAACGCACTCTCGCAACCTGTCACTGAAAGTCTGAAAGGGAAAGTTTTCATGAAGAGCGAAATTTGTGGGGAAATGTTCCACGAGATATGGTCCAACGTGGTGTGCAAAATTTCAGTGACAGATGCAAAAATGCGTTCACAAGAATTGTGGTCATTTTGATGACGTCGCCCTCACATACCCTCACCTTCATCGCTTGAGGGTGAGGATGAAGGCCGATTCAAGATGTGGGGGTACGTAAGGTTGAGGGCACGTAACTGTGTGTGAGGGTGAGAGTGTATGAGGGTACGTGAGGGTGAGGGTGTGGATATGTAAGAGTACGTGAGGGTGAGGGTGAAGGTGTGGATGTGTGAGAGTACGTGAGGGTACGTGAGGGTGACTCCATTATCGTTCATAAATGGCCAGGGATTCCGCCAGGATTTTCAGTTTGAGGGAGTGTAAACTCAAAATTGGGAGGGTGTAAGTGGAGTTCTGCCTGGTTTCTACCGATTTTTGCCCGTAAAAAATTTATAAAGTTGGGAGCTCTTGAGGATTTGGGGGATTACACCTCCCTCACAGGGGGACCTGGTGGAATCACTATAAATGACATTGTTTTGTATCAAATTACAACTTTCTAATATGATTTGAAAAACGATCGGATTTCCCTGCAGGATCCATGCTGAGCCATTTCTATCCCAAGAATTCCCTTTGGTTAGTGTAGATAGAAGTATGAGCTTGAGAATATGAACTTTCGTCCCAAACGTTATAACTGACCCGCATTCGACAATGCATAATTCTAACAGCTAAGAAGTTAACATACAAAACCTTATAAGTTCAGGCGCTCAACATCATAATGTACTATCGGCGCCACCTACATTTCAAACTAAAATGTATGCATCCCGTTGCATAAGCATAGGAGAACGTGAAAGTTGGCGATAGGATGGGGGGAGGGGCACAGTGCTGTCGTAATGCTTCATACTTTTGAGTGTAAAATCTAGGTTGATACTTACTTTTGGCGCCGATAGTACAATTCGTTGAATCGTTTATAAATCCAACTTAGGTCAGCGTAAAATCCGTTAGATTTTTTCCAAAGCCAAAGTACGATTTTTCCTTCTTTCTAAAAAGAAATCTGACATGCAGGATTTTGCATGTTAACTTCCCAATTTTCTTTGTACTTTTGGCTTAATTGTACTATTAATTAATTAATTAATTGTGCCTTTGTCTTCCAATTACTTTGCTGGGGAATGTTTTAGTATAGGCCTTTATTGGTATTGCACTCTGGAATAGTTTTCTTAATTTCTGTTTGTGTAATTGATATTCTTGTATCGACATTAATGTAGAGTTTCAATTGATGTGACCATTTTTGCAATGAAATTAATTGATTCAGTACGAATTTTAATTTTATTTAAGACATTTGGGCACCTTTTGACTAAGGCCTAATAGATAACGATGGGAGATATGTGGAATGAAGAAAGTGGGAGGACACGGGAGAACCACGACAAAACCTCACGCACATGGTGTTTGTCCACTACAAAGCTCACATGGCACGAGACGGGATCGAACCGAGGACCCCACGCACCAGAGGTGAGTCCTCTACCATTGAACCACCGCGGCTCACTTGATTCTGTAGAGTAAGTGGGGGTGAAATGCCCAGTGGGGTAAAATGCCCACCATCTGAAAAACACGGAAGGAAATATGAAGTGGCAACAGTGATTCGATTGAGTGAATTATCTGGAAAACGAAGGTGACACCGAAAAATTGTGTGGAGAAAGTGAAGACATGCAGGCTAATTTAAATGTGCCAAGTACATAATTTTTACTTGTAATGTTTATGAACGTTTCAAATTTAGAGAGACAGAATGATTACACTGCTGTACTAGCGAATCCAATGAATGTGCGTTGCACAAAGTAGGGTTATGTTGTTCTGATGCAATAGCGGGTAGACGCCATACCATGCAGTTCTGGAAGTTGAATGAACTGAAACTATCCTGTTTGACATAGGGGTGATTGACCCACTAGGCGTCGGGTTTAATGGCCCGTGGGCGTTTTGTCCCACGTATTTCCATTCTAGCAAACACGGTAGTACGCTTTAAAGCTGTGTAATTGTCCCTGTCTTAGAAGAAGAGGAACATGTAAATTCAGTTCATTTCCTGCAGTGAGTGTAATATTTTTAAGTTTTATATTTTTTTTATTGTCAGTCTAATATTTCCATAAGACTGTTTAATGTTATTAGTATTGTGTTGTGCAAAGCAAACTTACATCTCACCATTAGAAGGTAGTTTAGGCCCATCTATGAAGTAGAATAAATTGCACAGCATATGTGTCCTATAAATACCTATATTGTGTTATAGATCAGTGTTTATCAACCTTTTAATACTCACTGACGGCAATCTACGTGGAAAAACTTTCAAGGGCCGAGAAGATGCCAGTAAGTTAAAGGTTTATTTGACGTTCAAAAGATGTCAGCACGTGTTCATATTCTACTTGTCTTGTTTTCTTTTTTAAATAGAAAAGAAATATGAACTTTAATTTCAATTTTGAACTGCTGAAATATACAAAGTGTTAAATAATTAAATATATTAAATTTTTTGACAAAAGGTACCGGCCCGCGGACCAGTCGTTGAGAACTACTCTTATAAATTTTATAGTGCTATGAGGATATCAGTTCAAGAACTTGAACAGTTCAACCAAATCACTCTAGCAAAAATACCGTGAGTGCAAATGACTTCCAGTTAGTTGCAAAAACTTGCGCCGCATAAGTATCTTGCCTTTTGGCCCGCAGGGCCACCGGGGCAGGACTTCTGGCCTTTATGGCCACTTTCGTCCTTAGAGATATCTGAAATATTTGTTTGATAAAGGGTTGATTAGGAATGTATAATAAAATCAGATTCCGCACCAGAACCGCACCACACAAACATCCAGGAAACAAACTGTCTGCTAGCTTAATTAAATTTGAATAAAATAGATTTGAAAATAATCGAAAGCTGAATGCGAAAATTGCACAGGATTTCGTTATTACATAATGTAAAAAAACTTTTGAGAATAATTTATTTAGTTAGATTTTGGTTGTCTGTCTGTCTAATGTGAAGTAAATAAAGGATGTTTAGGATTTGGAAAAGGAAATTTGTTATTTTGATATAAAACATGAAGTCATTTTTTTTAAGTCTCCGGTTTTCAGAAGCAATGCGACTTAGTTTCCAGCTCTTGCATTAGTAGTGCCCTTCGTAAATATGAGCTGGTACTTAATTATTTGAACTAATTCGTTCTCTGTGGATTAATTATTTAGTTTACTAGTTCTTGTAATGAGATTTGATGGCGTATTATTTTCACGTTAAGTTATTTCGGAAAATTAATGATGGCAAATTTCTTGTCCTTGATTGCATTTGCATATCGTTCTTTGCATAAGTCCATATATTCTGTGATTGATGGAAAGTTTATATCCCTGTATAACTCCTCCTTCTCAGATTTCCAAAGCCTTCCGGACACTCTCAGCCAATATCTCTTAAATTTTTTGAAATATTCCAAATTTATATTTGAATTGTACAATTCGTGCCCATATGTTATAATCGGTCTTAGAATAGAAAGATAAATTCTAGTTTTGACTCTGAATGAAGTGTGTGACAACAAAATGAATTTCAAAGCCGAAAATACCTGCAGTTCTTTTTTTCTTCTATCTAAAATATGTTTTCTGAAATTTAATCTCTGATCCAATGTTACACCTAAATGTTTGGCAGTTGAATTTGGTTTAATTTTTTATTTGTTTATGCATATATATTTACTTTTGTCTTTTCTCGTTCCTTTTCCAGAAGGATAAAATATAATAAATTGTGTCTTATTGGCGTTGAGTTCCAGTTTCCAGTCCCTACACCACTTCAAAAATGTCCTGGCCGGCCCCTGTAAGTTTTTAATTACTGATTTCGAAGTTCTCGCAGAAGTCCAATAGGCAGTGTCGTCCGCAAATAAACCTAAACTGCAGTTGTTATTATTTGGAGAGATTGGAGTATCGTTCACGTATATCGAGACAATATTGGACTCAACGCTCCTGTGGTACACCTCTACGAATTGAAATATTATTTGAAAATTCCTCGCCTGTTCTTATCATTGTGGTTCGATTTGTGAGAAATTGTGAGATCCATCTAATGGTGGACGTAGGGAGATTGAGCAAGTGAAGTTTGTACAGTAGGCTGTCGTGCCACACTGTGTCAAAAGCCGACGTCAGGTCCATAAACACAGCGGCAGATCTCCATCCCTTGTTCATAGCCATTTGAATGTCAGTCACGATTCTCATCAATTGGTCAATGGTTGAAACATTTTGACGAAATCCCGCTTGGTCTTTAGAAATTAGGTTTGCTTCTTCCAAATAGCTGTTTAATCTTTTTGATAGGACTGTTTCACATATTTTGGCAATGGTGTTTGTTAGTGTAATAGGTCTGTAATTTGCTGTTTGATATCTGTTTCTTCCATTTTTTGGTATGAATATGGTGAATGCCTTTTTCCAGGAAAGTGGGATATAGCCTAGTTTGAGCGATGAATTGTATAAAGCAGTTGGAATAGTGTGAAGTTCGGGTGAACTGCGTTGAAGGGCGATGTACGGGATTCCGTCAGGACCAGGTGAGGTGTTCTTTTTTCTTTTAATAATTTTAAGAATCTCTGTCTTGGTAACATCCTGGAGCAGTATATCTACGTTTCCAATGTGATTATCTTGTCTATCCAATTCCGTGATGTCCTGAAAGTGGTCTATGATGGATCTAATTCTGTTAGCCATATCAGAGATTTATTTTTGAAATTTTTTATTATAATGAGGGGGATCAATTTCCATCTTATCCCTAAATTTAGCATAAAAGATGTCTATAAATTCTTTATTATTGGAAACTGGTTTTCCGTCCAAAGAAGAAGGGAGAGAGTGTCCGTGTCCTTTGCCTTTTTGCCTGGAGAGTGTTTTCCAAAACTTAGTAGGATTTTCTTTATAATTTTCGGTAAGATTTGTGATGAACAGATTTTTTTTTCTTGTCCCTGAATTGTGCAATAGAGTACTTAATTTCTTTTTGAAGGTTATTTAGTTGATTTTTAATGCATTCGTTTGGAGCCCTGTGGAAAAGCCTTGATAGATATCTCTTTTGTCTGATTTTTGAAATAATTTCTTTTGGAAGTCTCTCAGTAAATGGAATTATTTTTTTGTTTTGGTACTAGTTCAGTCACCGCCTCCTGAAGTATAGTTGTCAGGGTGTTGTTTACTGTTTCGATTTCCTCTATATTTGTAATTGGAAGTTTAATTTTTGATAATTCCTGTTTTATTTTTTGTTTAAATTCATCCCAGTTAGTTTTATTGTAATTGTTATAATATACATATTCTATGTTTGTATTTTTAGTTGTAAAATAAAAACGAAGATAAACCTCTCCATGGTCCGATGGTAAGCTCTTTTCAACCTTTTTAGACGCCAAAATATTTGTCATTGAGGGTGATTTTATCTGGAGAAGTTTCAGTGTCGTTTAGGAACCTCGTAGGTCCCACGTTTATGTTGATAAGAGGAGATAGCAGTAAGAATCTGAACAATCTCCCGCCATTAGTATCAGTTTTCAAGCCTCCCATCATAGAATGTTGGCAGTTTATGTCTGCTGCTAATATAAGATTTTTGTATTTTTGGTATTTTTCTATGTATGCAAAGAACGGTAGGCTGTTAGTGATGTCCGTACTTGGACTTGAACACAAAGTAGCAGCAATGTATACCGGATCCTTCTTTAAACGTGAACATACAGAAGAAAATAAAAGGAATATTTAGAATACTCTTCGCAAGTAGAACATTGTTTTATTTCGAGATTGTACTCTTATCTCAACTACTCAATAATTCTGTAGAACTATCCAATTCCATATTATTATTCTTTATAACAAGCGAAGAGTTCTTTTAATAAAAACTCTTCGCATTTGTTACGTCTACGTTTTGTTTGCAGCAGTACACCGCTCCCATCTACTGACCGTCATGATAAAATCGTTGTCCTCTACATCTTTTTTTTGTTTTTAGTTTTCAATTTTGTCCTCTAAACCTAAACTGCTTTCAATGTTTAATGTTCCTGTAGAAGTTTGGCTTTTAAAATTTTGTGGATCGCAGTGGCTAAATGGTATAGCGATCACCTCTGAAGCTAGGGGTCGGCGGTTCGACCCCTGCTCATGCCATGTGGACTTTGAGGTGAACAAGCTCCGTGTGCGTTGGTTTTCTCGGGGTTCTCCCATTTCTTTATTCCACGAATTATCCCATCGTCAGCTATTCAGCCTGAGCCAAAGTTACCCAAAGGCCTTAAAAATTAATGTCAGAAACGAGGGCTAGGTAATCTGTATCTGATGGATTACGTGGACAATCACAGTTGGTAGATCTTACTCAATGTCCTTCAGTTCGCGTAATGGTTCCTCTTATGGCGAGTGTAAGGAAAAGAATTTGAGAAAATTCGATTCATGAAAGAAGAAAAAAATTGAAAATTATTTGAAACCCCTAATGTAAGTTTTGAATTGCTAGACATACCTCAAAATACAAATTACAGATTCCTAAGGAAAAGAAAAAAAACAGAAGTTGAACGGCCTCTAAATTCCATAATGTATATTTTGATTTTTCAAAAAAATGAACAATTTCAACATTGAATCTCATATATCGTTCATAATTGGCAACACTATATTCTCTACTTTATAAACAGTGTTTATCATCCTTAAGGATTATCAAATAATAAACAGATGTAGTGCTATTTATTTTTATTAAAAAAGTAACATTTTTTATCAGGCTGGCAACACTGCAAATTTACAATATTAAATTTTAACTTCCAATATGAAAAACACTGACATTGAAACGTAACAAATCGATTTTAGATTCGAAGTTGAAAGTTAATTTTCGATGTGGGTAATCACATCTCATGTTTTTCCCGATAATATATGCAACCTGCCTTTATAAGCAACGTGTTCTAAAAAATTTGTTATATTTCTTGGGATTCAGGGAATATTAATTATTATTATTATTTCTCATTGGAAGAAGGTCGGTTGAAAGTCATTGCTTCCCCCTCCCCAAGTATGAATGAAGTGAATATCCTTCGTATGTATATTCGGACAATGAGAAAGAAAAGGCAGGAAACAATTTTGAAAGGATTTATGTTTTGTCATTCTGCTGGTATTTATGTCTTTATGTCATTCTATCTCTGTTTGTTTTGTTCATTCTGTTATCTAGTCTGAAATTGAGATAAATATTTCAGAATCTAAATTCAAATTTTTACAGAATATCGTAATTTCCAAAGCATTTCGGAATTACGAAATATTCAAAATGTTGAAAAAACTTAAGCATTATTGAATTTTCTCCAAAGAAGAATAAAAAACGTGATGGGCGCATTTATAAAGGGGGTATTTCCCCTCCCAGTCATTTCAGGATTACCATAAGTGTTTCATTCTAAACGATAGCTTTTAAAGTAATTGACCCCCCCCCCTCTTCCCCCAAGAATCTCTCTCCTAAATTCGCTCATGATTACCCCTATCTTATAGAAGAATCTGATTAGATGAACATTCGGGAGTTTGCGTAATGTCTCGTCAATCTTCGTAGTGCCCTTTGGCTTGATTGTTGCGATATGAGGCAACAAAGTTGTCTCTACCTCAATTGTGTTGTTTGGAAATGTTCTGGTATGGGCTTCTACTTGTATTGCAGTCTTGAATAATTTCTGTTTGCGTAAATTAATATTATTGCCTCAACATGGGAGTCTCCATTTATGTGACTACCCCAGTAGCACACCAGTAGTGGTCGATATCAGTAACGCACAGTTTTGCAATTTCGTACGACGTTGTTTTCGAACATCGATCAATATCGAATGGCCGATTGGTATAATCGAAGTTGATGCCGATCAGTAGGGACCGGGACTTTATATCCTATAAATGTGTAAAATATGTTTGTAAATATGTCCCAAAAGATTAAAAAATATGTCATAAAAATTGAAAATGAAAAAATCCAAATGAATCCCGAATATATGCAAAGAGACTCAGTTTTTTTTATTTACAATCCAATTCTGGGTTTTCCATGCAATAACAAAGTTCGGATGGTGTGAAAAATCGTGACGTTCATTTTGCAACAATTATCCTCAGTTGCATTTATTGTTCTGCCACCTTTTTACCAATTTGTTCGAAGTATTAGTTAATTTTCGAATACAAGAAGAAAAAAACAACAACATAATTTTAAGAAACAAATTACTGTATTGAATCTGTATACAAAATCATTATTAAAACGTCGCTGACACAGAGGAAATATTTCGTTTCGATTCTCGCGCATGCGTACAACAATGAAGGGTAAAGTTCACATCATGCAAGCTCAGACAGTAACGCAGATGTATGGACACCCGGAAGGGGGAGGGGAGAGAGGGGCCTTTCCCCCCGGACAAATCCTGCGGGCATGCCTGCACATAGTTAATGGACGTTTTCAGTTTCGAGTCACGCACAATAAGTGGATAATAAAGATCCGGATGAACGTTAAATAATTATTTGTATGTAGAAAAATTACGAAATTGTAGATAAATATATCATCTTGGCTGCAAATATGTTGTAAAAACAAAAATTCCTAAAATATCTCAGATTATGTCCTATCAAATTGGCTAATTTCAGTTTAGTTTCAACAGATACGTCGAGATCTCACTCCGAAGTTTGATCCCATGATATATAAAAATATATAAAAAATATGTTATAACATAAAGTCCCGGGCCCTGCCGATCAGTATCGATATTGATCACTGAGAGAAATTTACTATTTTCATAAACGGAATTACGTATACTGTATTTTTACAGCAGGTTGAAAAACAAACATGATCTTGATTACATTCTGTATTTATTAAACTACACGCCTTATTTTCTCATCCCTGTAATATCCCCATGCTCACTTACCCACTCACTCATCAATACTCCCAGGCCAACTACTGGAGTTAGAAACACCAAATTTGGTATGAAGGTGCACGACCAAGAGTAGGTAAAGGAAAAAATCCAACATTTTGAAAAAGTCGCCATCTTGGATCCAAAATGCCCGCCAAAGCCATTGTTGTATAGAATACACAGCCTAAACCACTTGGGCTACTGAAATGAAGTTTGGTATAGAGGTACAACACCACTAGTAGGTTACGAAAATATTACCAATAGTCTCCAAAGATGCCATCTTGAATCAAAAATGGCGGACATAAAAGTCCATTTTCCACATTGTTTCACCTAGAGATACGAAATTTAGCATAAAGGTATATCATCAAGAGTAGTTTAGGAAAATATTACAACATTTTGAAAAAAGTCTCCATCTTCGATTCAAAATGGCCGCCCAAAAACCCATTTTCCACACCGTTCGAGCTAGAGAAATAAAAGATTATATGAAGATGTACCATGACAAGTAGGTGACGACAATATAAGAAAACGTTGAAAAAATCGTCATCTTGGATCCAAAATGGCCGCCCCTAAAACCCATTTTTCAAACCACTAAAGCTAGAGAAAAGAAATTTGGTATGAAGGTATATGGCCAAGATTAGGTTACAATAAATGGGGCACAGCCTCCGCGGAGGTGCAGATCGACACCATGGCGGTGCAGTTTATTTTGACACGTTTTCTGGATGAAGTACAACACGTTTCACATGTTTCAGGAATAGCTTTGAATGTCGAAATATCGTACCACGCGAATGTAGATTGATGGTTAGTCAGAACGGCCAACCTTGATTGGTACCCGCGTTATTGGCCCAGTATCGGCCCTTTATCCTTGTATTACTTGGGTATTTATGTAATGCAGCCGTGTGAAAAAGTACAACGAATAATATCTATAAACAAAGCATATCATTAGGGCACGAGGCATGGAAATATCTCTGTCGTTTAGATATGTAGGGGAGAATTGAACAAAACGGGAAGCTCCCCGTTTACTATAGTATTAATGGCCATTTGGATCCAAATTCTCATTACCCGGATCTAAACAGATCCGGTTCCGGGTACCATTGGAATCGGGTACCCGGATCCTGGAACCGATTCTCGGATCCGGATCTTGGAACTGGGTACCCGCATCCGGATCCTGGTTTCCGGTTCCTTTTGGATCCGGTTCTCGATTCTTTCAGGATCCGGTTCCACACATCCCTAGACTATATAGTGTGAATAGGAAACAACTAATCAGACCGGTATGATAAAATAGGGTGGTTATTTAAGTCAATAATAAATTTCTTCACACATGGAAAATCATTAACATGAACCTATAATCTCTGTTTATGAGTGAAGAAGTTACGAGAACAGTGAAAATAATACAGGAAGATAAGGGTTCAATAAATAAACCACTGTAAATAATAGATAAAAATGAAGTTCCATTTTGATACGTTGTACGTACAAGAACTACAAAATAAATTTGAATATTTCCAGAGCAATGCCTCTTTCAATATTTATTAAATGTACCAAACAGTTCTAATTGTTTCAGCAAATATCTACTTATTGTTAGAATCTCGATACAAATAGTGCAACGGTATAATTACTTTGCAATTATTTTATTAAGTATCTTTTTAATAATTTTATTGAAAGTTATCAAGAGACAGTGAGATTGAACTTCAGCTTTGTGTGCTAAAACTTCGAACATTGCATCATTGTTAGTTGGTGTAGACAAAGCAGTCTGTATGCTGCGGGACTTTCCCTCTTCGCGGTAAGAAAAGGAAATTGTTTGACGCTGCAGTGGAACAAAAGCGACTATCAGGACTAAAACGAGAAGCCGTGAGGCTGTATTTGGGTTATGGACAACCAAAAAGAACTTTCCGCTTATGCTTGGACGTATCCACACACATACATCCAGTCCCCACTCACTTCTTCGGTAAACCCTTGTGTCCCCCCCCTTAGTGAAATCATCGAGCACCGCATCACGGTTGTGCAGGACTTGAAACAAAGGATTTTTGTTTTCCTTTGTATGATGTAATTCTTAATCATACGATAATGAGAGGACCAATCAGAAACTATAGAAGTTTCTAGAAGGAATTAAGTGGCCAATGAAGTGATAGCCCGGGAAGAAACCTCCAAGCAACGTCAGTGGAAGCATGAGTTAAGAAAACTAGTCGGTGAAAAGTTGTCTGAGGTGAGACACGTAGAAAAGACTTTGTCGTCAAACTACAATTCATCTTGCGCGAGCTACTATAAAACTTAGTTCGTCGTGTTCCATAGAACTTTTGTAGCATATCGCAAATATTAAAATAGTAGACGTGTTATGTTTAGTAACACTTTAATTCATCGAGTGTCGTTGAAATTTACTAAAGCCAGTTTTTAAGTCGTAATCCAAAAAAGGCAATGATAAACTATTTTTACTTCACCTTGCCTTCATCGCTATACGAAACTCAACTGATATTCTTATTGTCTGAAACCACTAACGATAAAACTTAGTCGTTGTAATTGACATTGAAGCTGTTCGTGACTGCAGTTACAGGAACTACACCCACATTCGTCCAGTGACCAGGGAAATTTACAAGTGCATAGCCGTAACAAGATGAAAAGTTTTGTGATATATGACATATGAGGATCGTCTCTATCCTCGGTGTCTTTCGTGTGTTAATCATAATTTTGATATCACCTCGACTTTTTCATCATTTTGTTTCTCAAGAAGACATCCATCTGGACGGACTTCACCAGGACTTCAAGGAAAGCAGCAGCAACGAATCTACTGTCGTGGCAACCGCGAATTCAGTTTGTCATCCATGTTCGTATTGACAGCAGCTGCAGTAATATAACAAAGATAACTTTTGTACACTGTCGCAGGTCTGATATCTTTCTTTCAGCAATTCGTCAGAAAAAGTACTTCTTCTTTAAAATCTTGTCAGTTAAAACTTTCAAGTAGTAATTCTGGGCACACTTTCACAAAAAGATAATATTTCGTAATAATTTCCTTCTTACTTTGTTTGTTGTAAGAGTCATATTTTCTGTTAAAATATCTTTGCTTGTTGTTGTGGTAACTTCAAATCTTTTTAGTAACAATAAATTTGTTTAATTGTTTCCATTGCTTTCAAAATTCCAATAATTACTAAAACTAGTGTTAAGTCTTTTGCATGCACTAATACATTAATCTTTGAGGATCGTAGAAACCTTCAAACGGGGCCGAAATTGAAAACGAGCGCTTACAAGGAAGGACCTTTACTTGTGAGTGGCAAGCTCTGCGCCCGAACTGAGACTTCGCCTCTGGAAGATAGTTCTGTGGAAGATCTCTTCTGGATCGAACTTTCGAAAGGTGTATTCCGGTACTATTGGTCCCAGTTACATTGCGGATCGCTGACGTGTACCTGGTACCAACATTCCGAGATAGTATCGCTATAATAGCGAGCCCCTAGGGGAACACCTTTCCGGTTTTGTCAATCTTCCCCCCACCCCACCTCCCGTTCTATCAGACTTCCCGGTTTTGTCAATCTTACCCCCACCCCACCTCCAACCGACTCTCTCTTTCAAAAAAATTAATTGTTAAAAAAAGTAAAGTTCAAAATTACAAAAATTGAGCCGAATGGATTAGATATAAAGAATATTCAAAATACTTTCTTCAAGTAGTGCGTAAAGCTGCTTTGAGATTATGTTTTTATCACAATTATCCAATCATGCTGCAAAACTGGCGAATTTCCCATTATTCTCTTATAACACACGAGCCGCCCTTTTAAGAAAGTTTCTCCTGCTTATTATATCTGCATTTTGCCCTTACACTACAATGCTCCCATCTATTGTTTTTCATGAGAAAATTGCTGTGAGTAAAACACGGCATTACGGTAATAGCTGAAGAAATATTGTGTTCTTCATATAAATTGTTTTAGTTTGCAACGATGATTTGTCCTCCAAAATTAAACTGTCCTGGTTTCAATGATTTGCATTTTGTAGAAATAAAAAAAGAAAAAAAAACTTACATCGTTACTGACAGTCAGAGACACTAGGCTCAGTGACAAAATCAAAATCTGCCATATTGTAAGTTTCAAAATATGCCAACTATTCTATTTGTAATAAAATATTTGATAACAAGAAGGTATCCATATTGGATAAATTTATAGGATCAAAGGTCTATGTTTTATAATCAAGAAGTTTCCGTTTTAATCCACAGATTCAGAAATAAATGTCTAGGAACAGCAGCGTAATGTTACGGCCTGTAAGTCCTGGAAAGCAGGCAGACCCGAAGCTTTGGAGGTCCCACGTTCATTCTCATCGAAATAAAGAGCCGAGCACTCATTTTCAAACTTAAAACTTATGAAGAACTATTTAAGAAATTCTATGACAAGACAGAGTCAGTGAATCTAGGCTTCCCAGTATTGGATGTAAAAGGCAAGACTCCTTAATGGCAGTAAAACCACCAATACTTTCGCATCCAGGAAGGTCCGTCAGATGGTTCAGTGTCATTCGGGTTCTATGTAGGTACTGTTTTCTAAATACAAGAGACGCTCTTTAATCCGACGCGGTCGGGATCGTGGCCATGCTGGTTAACCGATTTTGCCGGATAATCGATTGTCTATAGTTTTAACGGCTATAAAGCAGGAAACACTAAACTTAAGTGAACACTGACAATCACGCGACGTTGCGAACAAAGTCAGTGAGCACCCGAGCACAACCGGAAAAAGCCGAACGCGAGTGACAACCGATGCTGGATAATAGAGCGTGCCGGTTTGTAGAATGCCGGATAAAAGGGCGTCTATTGTACTAGAAATAAACTAAACCAGATAATCCTTATTATTCAACTTCTTTAATTATTTTTGTAATATAAAAGCAGTAAATAATTGATTTGTTTAATAACGCTAGAGCAATTCCAATAGTTCATATAACAAGGGCTCAAAAAATCCCGGGCACCTGGTCGCCATGGCGACTGGAAACACGAGTCTGAGACACCTAGCTTTTTTCTACATTAGTATTACAAATTTTTACCTGCCACTAGTTCCGATTTTTATGTACTTGGATGGATTAATAACAAATTAATCCAAATTGTCCAAAGAACAGTGGACAATTGGTAATTCAGAGTTCAAACTACAAGACATGTGCACAGACATAAAACACAAATGGCTGCTTTGTAAAACTTCACTTATATTACCTTGAATTGCTGTAATCTTCGAGAGATATCCTGTACACATTGGTAAGCTTGTAGTGTTTTATACCAATAACTATAATGTAATGCCGAAGCATGTAGACTATGCATCAAATGTATTGGAATTATTGTGGCACCTGGGTTTCAGAACCGGCGACTAAGGTCAGAATAAAATTTTTCGAGCCCTGCATATAACACTGAAAATTTTAAATTATACTTTTACATGCTACAACGTGCTTAAGTTGTATTCAGTTCTTATTACAAGTATGTTTTGCTCGAGGGGTGTAGGTGGCCCCGTATCATTTTCAATAGGTCCCTGCTTAGGAAGAGCTAATAGGATGTAAAATGATCTATATCCAACTTATTTTATCACGAATCATAGTTGGTATAACTTGTTCAATGTCTTTCAATCAACAAAATTATTCCTCTTAGGTGCTAAGAAACCATTTGGGAAAATTTGATTCTCAAAGGAGAAAAGGGGATTGAAAAATATTTTAAGCTCCTCATGTAAGTTTACAATCGGTAGACACACAGTCTCACAATATAAACCACAGATTCCTGCCTATCATTGGGTGAGCCTATATTATTAAAAAGAAAAGTTGCGCTTCCTGGGGGGGAGGAGGAGGAGGGGAACAAGAGCTAAACATTGAAACGTAACAAATCGATTTTAGATTCGAAGTTTGAAAACCATATATCTCTAAAATAAAGAGGGTTTTCGATGTGCGTAATCACATCCCATATTTGTCCAGATAACATGGAACTTCCGTACCAAGCGGCGGAGGCTCAGTGGTATGGTAGGGCGTTGGCTTAGCATTCGGGAGGTCGTGGATTCAATCACAGCGGCCGACCATCTTAACTGAAGTTTTTCCATTGTTATTTCTCAGTCACACCAGGCAACTACTGAGATGGTACCTTCAACTTAGGCCCTGCTTGACACCTTCCCGCATCCTTTCCACTACCGTACCCCAACCTGAGCCTTAGATGCCTAAAGGCCATAAATAAAATTCAAATTCAAATTCAAAATGAAACTTCCGTTTATAAGCGACGTAATTTAGTAATTTGTGATATTTTTCGTTACTCGAGGAATGCTAAATTATTATTACTTTTCATTGGGGGAGGAGCGCTTGGAAATAATTGCTTCCCACTCCCCCAAAGTATGACTGTAGAAAACACTGTTTGTATCTGTATCCATATTCGGAAAATAAGAAGGAAAAAAAGGCGGAAAACAGCTTGATTTATGTTTTGTCGTTCTGATGTTCTTTATCCGTCTATGTGTGTTTGTTTATCTGTTCTTACGCTGTGTCAATGTGTCTGCTTTGGTTCTTTTGTGTTTCCCACTATCTTCTTCGTTTCCGTTTGAGTGGATCTTGTGGAAACGTGACGGGAATATGTTGCAACAATAACATCTCTCTCTCTCCCTACATTTCCAGTGCTGTCCGCCCCCCCTCTCCCCATTCTATTCTTTCATCTGCTTTTATCTGAAACCTTGCAACTGAAGTCCTCTTGTTAAAAACGCCTGCCAAACGCAAAGGCATATCAGAGTCAACTGAACCTCCTCCGTCGAATATATTCAGTTTTCTCGTGTTTTGTATATCTAAACAAAGTTTAGTAGCAGTTCTTGACATTCTGTTAACTCTACACTGTAAAAAAATAAACACATTTTAAATATTTTCTATGTACATCATTTATCCAATTCTCTTTTAACTCTAAGTAACGTGTCTAGGAGTGAATTCTGGACGCTTCTGTGTAGAATTTCAATCTTTTCAGGGGACACTTCTCGTCACAGTGTTGTCATTACCTCAGAATTACTTATTTTTAAATCAGATTTCGTCCATATATAGCGAGAATAGTGACAAATTTGTGTTTCCCGTAGCTTAGGCTAGTATAACATAAAGCTATCGTTGACATGATTCGATTGCTGTTCCCTCACCTACCAACTCTTTTTAACTTTCTTTCTGTAGTACGAAAAGTGTTCTTATATTGTTAGCACGTTTCACTAACTTTCGTTCTAAATTTAGCGAATCGTTAACGAGTTTTGCAATTTATTAAATTCGTTAACAAACGATTTGTTAAATTCTTAACGAAGGTTGGTAAAAGTCACACCCTGCTGTATCTTCTCTGATAAAATGTCCAATCATAAGTAAATTTATTTGAGGTAAACAAAAAGTAAATCTTTTACATGTAAAGGAAGTGCTCTTTTTTCAGTGTATGTGTTTTTGTGTATAATTATACCAGTATAATTACTTTACACAAATTTCCTTTAAACTATTTATTTAAAATTTAACGAACTACAAATACAGTGGTGGCCATTTTACATTTACCAATAACAACTTAGAGACCCTAGAATGGCTTTCTGTGCGCGTGGTCACCAGTTTAAGTCCCTTCGGGATCCATTGAACGGAGTGGTTCCGAGCGTACTTTATAAAAAAAAACTCTAGGTCTCGTCCATAAACATTCACCAGCTCGTTTACAACCTAAATAGTAACTCGAACAAAATAACATTATAGGAAGGGTGTTGGAGAGGTATTTGCCTTCATCTTATTCAAGGTAATTATGATCCCAGCATTTTCCTGGTGAGACCGAGGAATAGGGCCTACCTGAGTTAGGATGGGTGGTCTCTCCATCGTCCTACTAACTGAGCTACGGCTGCTCAAAATTCTTTGCCAATTTTAATTTATTTTATATGCTTTGGGTGGTTTCATCCCGTCTCAGGAATGTACGGCATCCCTCGAGAACACTCCTTCGGCAGATGGAAAAGGAAAAGGGTGGCTTTTCATTTAGGTACCATCCCTATACATGTATGCGGAAAGTGAGATAAAATTCCTGAAGAAACCTTAATCAGGTTGACTGTCACAGGATTCCTAATTGCGTACGTGCCCAGGGCTTATCCTAGGTCCGATTGCAATCAGTAAACCAGCAATTTTTCTTTCAGGGAAATGACCCTCCACAGCACATAACATATCCCTCTGTGGAAAGTTCGCAACAATAAGTTCATATTAGGCCTGTTTATTGCTACAACCGGTAGATGTAGAATAACCCCCCGCAGAGGTCTTTCGAAAAGAAACTAGGACCACAGGGTAGGGATGGTATCGAGACGAGACGATACTGACATCAGTCTCGTTCTCATCTCGAATTTTTGAAGACAGACTTGATCTTGATCTCGTCTCGACCTGAAAATTCCGGTCTTGATCTCGTCTCGACCTGAAAATTTCGGTCTTGCTCTTGGTCTCGGTCTCCACATGTTAGTCTCGGTTTTGTCTCGGTCTCGTCTCGAGAGTTTCGAAAGACGAGAGATTTTTAAAAACTGCCATCTTTTGACTCATTTGAAATGGGTACGCTTACAGTGTTTACGGGATTAATCTAGTAAAGGCTGATATAAATGGGACAGTGTTAACACAAGTAAAATAGTATCAGCAGGGGATGAAAATTCGAAAAAATTCTGTATTTACCCTTCTCGAATCAATCTCTAACACATTTATATTATTGTTGAAAGTTAACATGAAATAGTTTTTCATTGATAACTTGACTGCTTATATGACTTTTAGTCATATTTTAAAACTAGAATATAAAACTTGAATTTTGAATTTTTATTTATGGCCTTTAGGCATCTAAGGCTCAGGCCTGGAAGGGGGAAGAAGGATTCGGGAAGGGCCTATGTTGATGGTGCCATCCCGGCATTTGCCTGGTGTGACTGAGGAAAATACAATATAACATGTTACATATTTATCAGAGAGAAACTAATTCTCATAAGATTCCTTCTATTATAAAACATCATACACAAAAGCATTACATTAATATTGTCGACATTCATGAAAAAGGCTTTGTGTCGATCGTGACGAAAGTCTCGAGAGGCAAGTCTCGTCTCGAGGGATAAGTCTCGATCTTGGTCTCATCTCGAGTAAATATCGATGCATAGAGTCTCGTCTAGATTCCTAGACCTTAGTCTCGGTCTCGAATTCGAGACGAGACCAAGACCAGTCTCGGTCTCGGTACCATGCCTACCACAGGGTATGAAAACACCTCGTTCTTCTCTGTCAGATTTACTGTGTGCATAGGTAGGTAACGGTATGGACAAATATTTTTACAATATAATGACGCAAACCTAAGGAGGTGATTACTCACATCAAAACAAGAAAAAAAAGGTTTCTCTGATGAAATTCAAAATTGGGGGTAGTTTCGAAGCTATAAGCATCGTTACAAATGACGTCATTGCTTGACGCATAATGACGTAAGTGCGTAGTAAATCACACTTGAAGTAGTACTCAGTACTCCTATTTCATTTATGTGTATGATTGGCGAATACTGCTTACAGGGGATTTCTATGCTTGCCCTATTAAAAGAGAAATTTCCCCAAATCCCTCCCGGTAAAATACCACCATGTTGACCCTGTCTTTAACTGATCTGACTACGACACCAGAGAAAATTTAGTCTGGTAGGGTCTGAACCTGCCTCCTCAGTAGCACCGACACCTCCCACAAAACCCAAAGTTGGGAGCTACGTGAGGATTGCACGATGTGCATTATTTTCTACGTCCAGCGCAAGCAACATTACTTTGTAACAAGTCAATCTATAAATCACACACCCAGCACGTTCTTCACACCGCAAAATCAATAGCTTCTGGTTTGCAAGAGACAACAGATTGGTCTGTGTATGTGTTAGTGTTGGTATGGAGGAGGAAGGGTAAATGACTGCTGCAACACACCATCAACTTCACTAAACATGTGTTGTTATATCTTGTTAACGTAACCACCATTTCTCGTTAGATAATTAATGTGAAAACAGCTGACGATCGTTAACGATCTGCGTGAATGTTAATGAGCACAGGTGAAACGATGGTTCTGGTTTCAGCCATTAACTTGCTATAGCAGAAATAATGCTTTTCTTTTAATCTTTTTTATTAAATTGTATATTTTAAAACAATAGTAGACTTATTTTACACTTTTTTACATATCATTTCTGAAATTCGCATAGTTTTGGATCCAAGAAATGTAAGTAACGTGTGCCAGAAGCGTGGTGAGCAGTGATTTAGCCAGACCCCTCCCCTAAATTCACGAGCACCCCCTAACACTAAAATTTCTGCGCTAAAAAATCGATAGAAGTCCTGCAAAACTCTACTTACACTCTCCCAATTTTGGCTTTACACCCCCCTCAACTGAAATCCTGGCAAAAAATCACGTCTTTCTAAATGTGAAGTCTTGCGCACTTCTAACTAACCGTTTAATATCAGTGTTTGGTAATCCTTTCTTGGATACGTTTTACTTTATCTACTCCAGCTTCCACCATCTATTGAGATGTACACTCTATCTATCTATATCAATCATTTCCTTGCAAATAATTGTAACACAGACTTCTCTACTCACGTAGCGACAAACAGGAATGAAAAAGTGTTACGAGAGGCCATGTGTCATTATTATTTCGTTAAATACGTACTTGAGTTGTTCACCACAGGGAAACATGGTGACATGCGTAGGAATACTAATGGAGTATCTTCGTGTTATGAATTATACGAATTTTGCAACAAAAATCACGGACAATATGTCGAGATAGCGAATACGGGTTAGAAAAAAAGCCATGTTACCTATTTATTTTCATTATACGCGATGCACATCAACTTTAACACTCACATCATATGCTCGAATTGAACGCGGATACATCTAAATAGGCCCTCAACTTTTCGCTCTTCTATTGTTATTTCATACTTTCATGGTTCCAGACTTCGTTATATTTTGCGTTTCAATGCTTCACACATTGGAAAGATTACATTTCTCCTATAAATTATATATATTTCTGGAGTAGATAAAGTGAAATTAACAGTAGTCACTTCTCAGTGTGACATGAAATGACACTTTTGGTTTTACCGTTTCGACTAGTTTAGTTGCTATATCCTCTCTCTCTCTCTCTCTCTTTCTAAGCTGCAATCAATGACTCCGTAGATAGCTGAATTTAAAAGAGGGGATTAATTACTAGATAACAAAAACATATAAACGCAATCGTTTAAACGTTTTAAATTTAAATGTATCATCTTCTCTTTTTTTTAATTGGCTCAAATGAATAACCTTAATACAAGCATGGAATCATAAAATTAGGTAACAGTTGTATAGAAAGAGTTTCAAATGCCTGAATCAAAAGCTATAACGCCCAACGTGTGGAAGTAAATTGATGTATATAACGAAAAGGCTTTTTTTAATTTTAAAGTGGTAATTCTTAAAATGACTGAGTGAGTGTCAGTGACATGAGCTATAATTTAAAGAGAACGTAAGAGTATTTTCAATTCATTCTGTGAAATAACTCTTCATTCTATTAAAACCAATTTAATTCCTTTATTTTGAATTTTAAAATTGACAATAGCTTTCCATAATGAATCTCTTTAAATAAATGACGATAGGCTATTTCTCTACAATGAGAAATCAAAATATTCAGTAGGAATTGAATTTTTTTTTCTCGCACAAATGGAAAGATCTTTCTATACAGGGTGTTTCAGGACCTCTGGTACAAAGGAAAGTTCATATGAACACGCGCCCTATCATGCGTAGTTTCGGCGCTAGAGGGCTCCAAAGACGTCCAAAACTGTATTTAAAGGCGATTTATTTCGAATGCTAATAGCTGTAGAGCTTGCGGCTCGTCGTTTCGTTAAAGAAATCGGACTTTCTCGTTCAGAGAATGCACATGTCAGAAGTGACGGGAAAGTGCGCGAGGGATTCGCAGTTGAAGTGGGGGATTCTCCAAGAATTGCACAGCGAATGTGAGTCGAACAGAGCAAGTAGAGGATGACTTCATATCAGAGAAAACAACACGTTGATTCCAAGGTGATATCTCAAACAGATGCAAGATAGGGGAGAAATAAAGAATGTTTTGCGTGGTTGCATAATTTCACTCGGGAATCCCTCGCGCATTTTCCCATCACTTCTGACATGTGCATTCTCTGAACGAGCAAGTCAGATTTCTTTGACGGAACAATGGGCCACAAGATCTATCAGGTTCTGTGACAATACTTAGTCGTACCATGTCCGTTCAAAAAAAAAGACACTTTTCATATCAAAACACTAGAATTACACAAGAAAATTGCAATTCGCGCATAACGTGCCGCGTTTGTCAACGCCGTATGTAAATTATTAACGTATTATGACATATATTGTTGCTTTAAATGTAGCCATAGATGCTAGTTTCGATTTATTCGTCTCAAATAAAAGAATTTCATTATGCGCAACTTGCTGTATCTTATTGCAATGAACGTGACCAGTCTTTTCACCATTATTCCTCAATGGTAAGTGTGATCAGAATGAAAGATAGCTTATAACTACGGTGACCATATTTTCTCAGTCGGAAATCGAGACAGATCTAATATCCCTTTTTTTGCGGGTGGTTTGAGGGTCAACCTGGAAAAAAGGTTTTATTCAGGCCATAAATTTAGTTTAAAACTAGCGTTTTACCAAGATTAGCGGGCGTCCTCCTTTTGGAGGACATTATCTTCTTTTTCACCTTGTCCTCCTTCCTTTTCCTTAGTATGTTGAAATGTCCTCCATTCTCTAGTAACCAGGTTAAAGAGTTCCGAATTGAACATATTCGTACTCCTGTGATACAAATTTTTAATTTTGATAAAATGTTTGTTATCGAAATATCAAGCAAAATGTTCATGATTTGGTGACCACTTTCCTTCTTCTATTAAATTTGATTACTTGATAGAAAGATACAATAAAAATGTAAACATTTTGGTAGCTTAACTTGTCCTATAAGAACTGAAATTTGAAAGTAAGAAATGTTTCTGTTCTTAAGTTTTTTATTTATATCCGATTTTAAATGAAAGGTAACCATAAAAATTTTAACTTCTCCTCCATTGGAAGAAATAAATTCGCAGTTGTCCTACATTTTTAACTTTACTGTCCTCCACTGGTAAAAATGATCTGCTAACCCTGATTTTACTCAAAACTAAATCGTCATTAGTAACTATAATAAAACACCAACCTCGTAACTTTAAAATTTAAAACCCTCTTGGTGTTGAGCTGTCATAATAAACTTATGATTTTGTTTCTTAAAATGTAATAATTTATAATTAATTATAGCGAAGCTATTATTATTTAGTTCATAATTTATGTATTAGTTACGAATCCTCAAGAGCACTACAGTAAAACAAATGTAAAATTTGCTTTAAATGCCGCTATCAAATTAAATTATACAGTCGTTTTAGACAAAATTCGGTACTTTAAATACTTTTCTCAGGACACCGGGTCACTACCCTAAAATTCGGGACTGTACTAAACAATTTGGGACGTATGGTCACCGTACTTATAACACACCCAGTGGCTTGAGTAAAAACAACCATCTAAATTTGTCCAAGAACCATTGAAATGTCTAGAATAGTTCGAGTACAAGGAAATGCATGTCTACACCCTCAAAAACTGTACCTCTGAATTGGGAGTACAAAATTCCAATTTCGTACCCACAATTTTTGAGAGGCAGTGGCGAACCCAGGGTTGGATTTAGAGGGGCGGTTCCTTGCCTCCCAGTTCTTGGGAGGGAACAGATTAATAAAACAAAAACGAAGGTAAAATATGAATCCTTGTGGCAGTCACTGATTCTCAAAATTTAGGAGTACACTATCCTACCTATTTTTCAGAGGCAGTGACGGACCCGGAGATTCATATTTTTACCTTCGTTTTTGTTTCTATTCATCTGTTCCCTCCCAAGAACTGGGAGGCAAGGAACCGCCCCTCTAAACCCAACCCTGGGTTCGCCACTGCCTCTCAAAAATTGTGGGTACGAAATTGCAAGTTTGTACTCCCAATTCAGAGGTACAATTTTTACATTGTACTGCCTAATGGAGCTGGGCTCGTAAACTTTCATTTAGCGAAATATATCCGAATTCTTGGATTGGTTTGAATTAAAATGTGTATTACAATAAGCTCTTGGTATTATTAATTGGACGTATTATATGAAGTGCAGATATCATTACATATTGAATTAACTTAAGCCTTCAAGGACCAAGACTGGGCCTCAGAGGCCAACTGTCAATATAAATTGCTTTTGACAGTGGAAGATCTACTTTAAAAATTGTAAAAAAAAAAAAAAAAAAAAAAAAAACCATAAATTTTGAGATTTTCAGTTATTTCCGCCTTAAAAAAATATACATGAAAATTTTCTGGGTCTCTTATATGAAAATTCGTTCAAGTAAGGACTGCTTATAAATGATCTTACTGCATATAAATGAGAATTTTCCTCCTCAACAGTATTTTCAAAAAAGTTCCAGCAAGCAAGTTCAGTTTGTAATTTAGGTACAACAATGAGTGACTCATCAATGTAATCGTTATGGAGTGTAGCAGAAAACGGTTGCAGAGGTGTAATAACCCAATGGTAGCGAAAAACTCCCCTAAAGAGATTTGCTTTTCTAAAAATATTCCCGATTTTACCCTGCTATACTTATTTTGCTTTAGAAACATTGGTAAATAATTTGGCCAAGTTGATTAATTTTCGGATGAGTAGCTGCGTAGATATATCCCGTGACTAGAAATTCTTGACTAATTAGTCAGTTAAACTCATTGAGTTATCTGTATCTCACCGAAATATTATCCTACAGAAAAAAAGTTATACCTGTTCGGAATCATTTTCAGGCGTATTTTCTTAGTTCCCCCATGGTTTTGCTTTTTCTCCATTGTAAATATTTGGCACTGACATTTACTTTTAGGTCCCTTGATAGAAAATTTATAACAAAAGGGACCTTCTATTCCCGCTCATGGTGTCCGTCCGTCTGTGTCCAGAAATTAAATCTCAAGAACTACAAGGTGTAGAGAGACGCGTGAGATGTCGTTGGAAAAGCCATGACTAAACTAGCTCAGAGCCCGAGGAACCGTCCTGATTCGGATCAAGACAAACTGGCGTGGACCGCGACGTCATGAGACCATGTGGAGCAGACACGACGGTGCTAGGACGGAATGGAGTGAGACACATTTGAGCTGCGACATTCTGGAGCGAGACAAAATGGCGCTAGACAAATTAGTGCGGGACAAAATGGCGCGAGACAAATTGGCGCGGACAATATGGCGCGGGACAGTATTGCGCATATCTTGTTGTCTTGTATTACGTCTTTATTGTTACTCTTATTTCATAAATAAAAGCGAAATTAGGTCTTACGTGTTTCTTCCATTTAACCTTGGTAACAATAAAATAAAGAAACGTTTTACAATAAACAGAAATCTATAGGTAGAGATATACTTTAGTTTGCAGACAAACCAACCAAAACAAACCTGCTTACTGTCTGAAAAGAAAGACATATTTCCGGAAGATTATACCACTTATCAAACTTTGAACACCATCTGAAACAGACTATACCATTTTTGGTTACGTCACCTTTACTGTACTTAATCAATGTAAACAATATTAACGATCCTTATATAAACTATGGCAATGACAGAGACAAGAGATTTGCTATATGGCATGTGTAGAACAGCATTATTGGGCAAAAGTGAGGAATCGTCCACGGCATGATGTGACAAAGACATGCATCTTTTATTTTCGGTTACAAGTATAAAGTACTAGAGATAGGCTGCCTGAAATCGAACACAGTTACACTGGATCAAACTAACTAACTGGGCCAAACTGGGTCAATACATTTGTCCGGGTCATTGGGTCAAAGTACTACTGAGTCACTCACTAGGTCTACACCTTAGTAACCTAGTCCATCTCTGATTTATACCTTCTTCTTGGCATCTTCACAGAGTGAAAATTTCTTTTTCCTATTCCTTGTAGTTTTCGAGGTCTATTATTTTCTTTTAAGAAAGGTTTGGCCTACACACATATTTTACAATAGTACTGGGACATGAAAACATATACTGGTGTTACCAATGAGAACCTACGACCTCTATTACCAGAAAATAAACACTTGTAAGGAAAACTAAGAAAGCGTATTTCCATAACATAAAACAAGTGTTTGTTAAATTATTATTTCCATCATTGTGTACCGCTGTACGACTTGTATAATGGAAGCATCATAATAATGTTATTGAATATATTGTGATATCTCACAAGAACATCATATGCTCAATGTGAATAGATTCTATTCTAAAGCCAGCAAAAGCACAGTGCTCTCGTCTCCGTGCAACCGTAATTCTGTAGAGCAGTACGTCACCACCCACTCACAATTTTGGAATCGGATGTTAAGAAAATTGATTATATACAACTAAAATAATGTATTTTTTTTCTCTCTCAATGTTCCTTTTCGCACATTTTTCATCAGGGGCGGACTTGTAAGTATAGGCCGAGTCGGAAAACCTTTCTTGAGGAGCCTATACGGAGATTTCTTTCAATATAGTCAGTAAAACTAACTTATAATATACATTCGGTATATCAAATCAATGCTCATTTTAGTCTCTGTATATTTATAAAAGAGCGTTATTTATGAGACTTAAAAAGACTCTTGCTAGTATATGAAGTGGTGATGCAATAAAGATTCTTTTCCAGGAAGCACTTTTCTCCACAATACCAGGTACCTTTTTCTTTTTGTCTTTCACAAATTCAGATTTAAGCCTGTCATCTTCCACAAGGTGCCGTTTCTGTAATTCTGACAAGCCCATTATAGGTTTGTAATATCGATTACATGCATAGTGTGTCCTATAGAAAACGCTCTGCATAAAATTCTTAAAGTACCGGTAACAAAAAGAAAAAAATCGTCTCCGAAGTTTCATGAATTGGTAATTTTAAATCAAGTTACAGGATTTGCAAAATTTGTAGCCGGCTTCCACATTCTGCACTGTATTAGTTTGCAAGCATGCAACCATTATACTTAGTTAATCAGCCAAATAGTGATTGTGATTTACTTATACATTTGCGTATAACCCTGCAGCTGACACTACACTTACAGTAACAGAGGGATTACGAGAAACTAGTGTGGTAGAGGATTATTATTATTACAAATAATGTGTTTCAAAATATAGGAGGCCAATGCCGGGAAGTTTTTTTTTTTTATATATACATCTGTACACAGGGTAGGCCAATATCAAGAAAACATTGAAACTTAGCAGTTTAAAATATGCAGAAATGAAAAAATCTATACTGTTATGATTGTCTACTGTTTTTGTGACGTTGACTTTATCTTATGCAACTGTGTTGCTTGATGATGTAATACTTAAAACAAAAACAAAAATCATTATTATTCCTTTTCGCAGCGCATCAAGGAACAATAGATTCAAACACCAGTGGTGGGGGATCATTTACTGAATTTCAGTAAAATTGGACAAAATCTCATTTCAAAACAGCGAAATATTTTCTGTAATTTACAGTAGACGTGTGATAGGCCTATTTCGCTGCAAGCATCATTATACTTTATTAGGGAAATCATATAATTGCAGTGACTATGTACACTGTAAGATCATCAGTTGTGTAAACATATTGTTTTCTTTATCAACTGGAATGCACTTCCATTCTCCAGCGATCTGACCATCAGATCTTACCAGCTTTATTTATTTTTTAGCAATGTAGTTGCAACATAATAGTTTTTACCTCACGATACTTTGTCCCGCGCCATTATGTCTTCCTCCACTCTGTCTCGCTCTACTATGTCCGGCGCCACTATGCCCCTCACCACTTTGTTCCGAGCCAACTTGTCTCACACCACTATGTCCCGCGCCACTATGTCGTGAGCCAATTTTTCTCGCGCCATTTTGTCCCGCGCCAATTTGTCTTGCACCACTTTGTCTTGCTCCAAAATGTCTCGCTCCATTTCGTCTCAGCGCCATCGCGTCCGCTCCAAACGGTCCCACGCCATCGCGGTTTGCGCCAATTTGTCATAGACCCGTCCTGATTGGTGCAGTACTTCAGTGTTGCCAGGACATTTTTAAAAATTGATTGTTCAATTTGCATGCATTCAGTTAGACCTAGATGCGTCAAACTTTCAACAAACATTATTCGACACACTGCAAGAGCACTGAGATCGCCTGGAACCCCAAGCAACTCACTTATCAGTGTTGCCAGCCAATTTTATATCGTTCGAAAGGACTTAGTTAAACTAGCTCAAAGACCCTGGAGCCTTCTTGATTGGTTGACTGTCGTCAGCCTATTTTCTAAAAAAAAAATTGTTCAAATTACTTCCATTCAATTTGATGAAGCTGCGTCAAATTTGGGCATAAATATTATTCGACACAATGCAAAATCACTGACAGGTGCTACGTTGTCAAGCAACCCACTTGCCAGAGTTGTCATCCTATTTTCTATTAAATTATCTCTCAAATTGGTTCCATTATTTTAGTCATAGCAGCACCAAACTTGACCTGATCATTGTTTGACACAATAGGAACATACTGCAGATGTTCCCGCTACACAGGAGCACCGTTTTCAGTGTTGCCAGCTCATGCTAAAATATATCTCATGAGCCATAAGATGTGTAGAAATACTTGATGTGTCGTTCGAAAGGTCTTAGCTAGACTAGCGTAGTCAAAGCGCACATTCATTAGCACATTAGTCAAAGCTAGTTCAAAGCGCACATTCATGGGCAAAGATAGGAATCCGTGGGTCGATGAGGGGCGCCCCCGACTACTCACACCAAAATTTATTAATAGTATAAAATAATTGTTTCTCTAAGGGGAGAGGGGAAATAAAACAGCGGACAATTGTGTGTATATGAAAATGTAAGTTTCGTAAGGAGCGGGAGGACAGGGGGCTTACCCCCAAAATAGTTACATCTAAGTTCCCTAATAGTTGATATTAAGCTTTTCTGTATGGGGAAGGGCGAAATAAAATAGAGAGCAGCTATGTGTATATGCAAAGGTAAGTTTCGTAAGGAGCCAGAGAGTCAGGGGGCTTGTCCCCGACTACTTAAATTAAATTTCATCTACAGTTGAATATAAGCGGGAAAAATGAAATATAATAACTAACCATTGAGATTCCCCAGGAACCCAGTTGTCAGTGTTGGCAGCCTATGCCAAAAATCTATCTAATGAAATAAATTTTATCAAGGGACAGAAGATTTTGTGATTGTTGGTAGACTCGCAGCTCTAACTTGTTTTAAATTGTCAATTGAGTGCAGAAATTTCTTTATTTAAGTATAATTTTAGTTTCAATACAATGGGCGTTCCAGGCCCACCCTGGGTCTTTCATGTAATATTCTGAGCTTGGTCCTTGTAATGTTAATGTGTATCAGTTTTATTTCTTTTAAGGTGGCTTTGAAATTGAAACTGAATCTTTACGTTTCTGGCCTTTTGTCCATACAAAGGGGAAAGGGAGAAGCCAAGGACAAGTACTATCATGGCATCCATTAATGAAACTGAAGAAAACCCGGCGGTGACTCAGTGGTAGAGCGCTCTCCTCTGGTGCGTGGGTAGGTTTTCTTGGGGTGCTCCCGTTTCCTCCCACTTTCTCTATTCCACCAATTCTCCCGTCATCATCCATCCGGCCTGAGCCAAAGTTGCCTAAAGGTATTAAATTAAATTCTCACTAATTTCCTCTTGAAAGCGGTAGGTCCTGTAAGGTAAACTTAAAACTCTCAATTCATCCAGATTCTGGTCTTTCCTTTCTTGTTTTAACGTGCGAGTTAACGGTCAATTGAATTGGATTGAATTTATTTATGGATTTTAGGCACCTATGATTCAGCTTGGAATAGGGAAGGGGAAATGATATGGGAAGGAGTCCTACCTGGCCTAAGTTGAAGGCCCAATCCCGGCATTTGCCTAGTGTTACTGCGGAAAACCCTTGGAAAAACCTCAATCATTATGGTCGGTCACTGGTACCGAACTCAGAACGTCACAAATTTAATAGGTCAAGAAGTTGCATCTATATTCTTCCTCTTCTCACTTCAAATATAGCTTAAGCTGCATTTTTCAGTATAGATTTTCTGGTATGCAATGTCGTAACTAGTTTCTTTTTCATTTGTTTATTGTTTACTTACAGGTGAGCAATTATTAATTCTGCATCAAAAAATATACACACGGACACAAATGAAACACCGTTGCAATGTGATCGGTTAAGTTCACTTCTCTGAGAGATTCAAGGCACTTCGTGTTTTGCAATGGGACAGCGAACCTAGGCCTATTCTCTTTTAAAATCATGCGTTGCTTGATGCCATTTTATACTTCCACACGTGATGTGCATCTTGGATTGTAGACTCGAGACGCATGAAAAGATGTACAGGGAAGATTCGTGTGTCATATAGCAGCGTTACTTGCATGTTGGTAAACAGTGTATGACTAGCCTAATTCGCACATACGGTGTCGTGCCTATGCCGTTCTCCTGCCATGCTCAGTCCGTGCCATGGCCGCAACCGTTCACACATGGGGTGCTGTTCCCATAGCGTGCTGCTTCTTCTTACTACACCATTTCTAAAGATCATTAGGAAGATGTTATTGCTTGTAGCGCGTCTTATGGAAGATAAGAAGAGAGAACTGAGTTATTGGGTTCATAACCTGTGGAGAGCAACAAAAGAGGAGGGACAATTCCACAGCATTTTTGCGAGAGTTAAAGACGATCAAGATATGTTTTTTTTTAAGTATTAAGTATTGTGAAGTTTGAGATTTCATTACAGGTCGTGGAATGTGACATACAAAAACAAAATTCAAAATGGAGACGTTCCATTTCCTCAGCCTCGTTTCAAGAACAATCAACGACGCAGTCTTGTGATTTGGTTTCTGGTCAGTTTTTGTGTTGGTTTGTATACTCCAAGGAAAGCCGAGGAAACCGGGGTGGTTTCTTTTTAAGAAGGCACTGTCGGGGCATGGCAGGGGAACGAACTCGTGTGAATTAGCCTTAAGAGGCAAAGAGTCCTTAAGCATCCAATTTAACATTATTTTCAGACATTTCTAGAAATATCATTATTTCATGAGGGTTTTTTTTATTTGTGATGAAATGACTCAATAACTCCTTCAGCAAATTACATGGGAATGTGAAGGTACTGAAGTGAAAGCCTTGTGATCTATTTTCTCTTTAGAAATAAGGAATATTATAATAGTCTTTAATTGTCAGAGAGAAATACTTTGTGAAGACTTGATTTATTTACGTGTGTAATGTCATGTATTTTGTTGAGCCATTTTCTCATAGAAAAAAAAACCGGATGAAACTATGATATTTCTAGAAATGTGTGAAAATCCATGTTAAATGTAACGCTTAATTTGCAGGTTTATCGTAACCAAGTACCTCTACCTCTTAAGTTTACTGTATTTCGTTCTTTTGCATCAAGTAATAAAATCCTGAAACGGTCCCAAGATAACTCATTTATGATTGCAGTATCCATTTCTTCTTCAAATGGAATATTATATTACATTCTGAACTTTCCATATGATAGGATCTACAATTCTCTAAAAAAAATAGTATCTAAATAGCGTTACAACTTGTATGAAAAAAAAATGTGACTGTGTAATCTCACAAACTGTGCCACCAAAATTATACTGGTAGTGACGGTACCAGTATTTTGAGAATTTCTTGTTGTTTCCCGAGACAATTCGCAGTCAGCGAGTATCACTTGTTTAAACAATGTAGCAAAATTAAGATAGCTAGGCGACGAAGCCAATTTACTTAAAGTAGCTGCAAAAATACCCTGCCAACCATTGAATTTGGTTGTACTGAAGGAAAAAGATCTCTCTCTCTCTCTCTGGTAAGCTGAAAGACGAAATTAATTTACACAGCCGAAATTTGAATTTAATTGCAAAAGCAGTGGCTTGTTTGGTAGCTTGAAAGACGCTTATTGTCCTTTTTTTGGCCTGGTTGTACTTTCAAGTGAAATAAAGTAGGTACGCTAAGGATATAGAGAAGGAAGGATTTAACCTCGAAACTTTAATCCTTTTGTTCTATCATTATCCAAGTAGCCGTGTTCTTCTTTCAGAAAAGTAAATTTAATTGATTTACAATGCGAGAAAAGTAAGTGAATTTACATTCCCATTCTCCAAGAGTCTAACGGTTTAATGAGCTTATTCACTATCTGTCTCGTTCTATACCACTTTCTTTCTCATTACCTCTTTCTCCCATTCTATCTTTCTCACTGTATTCTTCTATCTTTGTTTATTTCTCTCTCTCTCTCTCTCTCTCTCTCTCTCTCTCTTTCTATTGTCATTCTTACGCTTTCTTTCTCTTTCTGTCGAACTCATTTTCTTCTTTTGCTCTCTCTTTCTCTACATTTTCTTCTCACTTTATGTCTTTCCTACTCTCTTTCAACCTTCCTTGGCTTTCCTTTATCTCACTCTCTCTCTCTCTCCTCTTTCTCTATCTTTTTTCTTTCTGACTCTTTCTTTACCCACCCCTTTTCTCGCTTTTTTTCTCTCTGTTCCTTTTTCTCTTTTCTTTAGCTCTTCTTTTTCCTCTCTCTTTCGGTCTTTCTTTCTCTCACTTCCGTTGTCTATTTCTCATTTATTATTTCTAGTTCTCTTTCTCTACTTTTTCCTATTTTCTTTCTTTCTTTATCCCATCCTCTTAGCTCCTCAATCTCTTCTTCTTTTTTTCTCTCTCTCTTTCTGTTTCTTTTTCACTCTTTCCCTCTCTATCCTTATTCTTTCTTTTTTGCACTATTTTTTTCTTCACTTTATCTTTCTTGGAGGTAGTCAACCCGTCGAACAACACTGTAGTGTGGGTTGCCGCGTGCTTTGCTTGTTATTGTTGCCACCACCATAGGAATTGAATGGATAATTAGATGGTCGATTATCTCTGAAGATAATAATTTTAGAATCAATGTGATATGATAACTTCTCAGTCCGGTCCAGTGTCTGATTATGTGCGAAAAATCATTCCAATCGGTCAAGTACTTTTTGCGTGATGCTCACGCACACATACTACTACTATTCAATTTTATAGGAGTTTGACCGAAGAGTTCTTGGGTAAAATGAAGCGACAGTGCTGTACCAGTGCCCTCCATCAGACATACTCTATATACTAAGAGCGAAAATTACAGTATGAAGTAGATTCAGATCAACTACTTTGAATATATTTTCATCAGAAGTCGAATCCAGGACCTCTTGGTTAGAAAACTACAAACAAAAGCACTCACATGCAGGGGATTATCAAGTTTAATTTATAACTAATAAAAAAATATGTTTTTCTACAAAATATTTAGCAAGTTCTCAAAAATGACGGTAGGGGACTGTGTTGTTTTTAAGAAACTGCTCTCTGGTGACGTAAAAAGCAGTTTATAACAATTGTCCTGTTGTTGCTTAAGATCTTGAAAGTAGAAAACTTAAGTTATTAAAATGTACACTATGTGGGATGTCCTAATAATAATAATAATAATAATAATAATAATAATAATAATAATAATAATAATAATAATAATAATAATAATAATAATAATAATAATAATAATAATGTACACTCGTGGTTTAGAGGCAGACTCTAACTTCCGATCAGAACTGGAGAAACCGATGCACATCTTACATCAGCATGTTTTCAATGGGTTTCCTTAATCCCACCTTCGGGATAGTAACCAGCATAGAGAATTTACAGTTACTTTCCACATTAGAGTGGAGCGAAAAAAGAAATAAAATCTGTCTCACTGTTTTCTAAACGTGAGAAAAAGTTGAGTCAAGTCTTTCTGAATAAGTCTTCAAAAGCTCTTTTCTCAAAAATAAATTCTTGAGGTGATGATTTTTCAGGGCCTCTGTGGTACATCCCTAAGCTTGTCGGAGCAGTTTAATCCTACTTTCATTGTATTACAGAAGCAAGGCCTTGTGCTTATGTAGCTCTATACAGACTAACGCCCTAGGAATCAAAGGTTCGAAAGTCTTATAGCTCTCTTTGAAATTTGAAATAACTTCCTTATTTAGGAACGCCCTAGGGAGTCAATAGTACGAACCTATCAATGTGAGTCCGCTAGGGGAACTGACTAAATACAGTGCATACAAATATTTATATAGCTTTTTACAATACTTTTTACATACAGTACACTGCAAAAAATAGCTGTGTTAATTCAACACAATGCGGTGTCCCAGCGTGATTACCACTTTTGTGTGTTAAATAAACACAACACACGGTGTTGATTTCGGTACTGTGAAAAAAAAATATATGACTGCAGCTAGATTTGAACACGGGTGGCTCAGTTAGAAGTCGAGCGTCTTACCGATTTCGCTAAATCATCAGACAGAATAGTCACTAGATGCAAACGATATTTACTAACAACATTTGAGTTAAACTACTACACTTTAGATTTAAGCAGTGAAGGGGGTCAAATATATGTTACTGAACCCAAAAAACAAACTAAGTTACTTGCACGACTTATCCCATGATTTAATCACTTCCTATTTGTCAATTGGGAACCAGAATTCCCATTAATTGAATATATTATATTTCTATGAAAGCAAGCAAGATGGCGACAGTAAAACACTTGAGCAGGATTACTGCTTATCGTAACAACATGTCAAATGCTGCGCTTCCTTTCATAGAAATGGAACATATTCTCAATAAATGGGGACTGTGATCCCTAACTGACCAATGGAAAAGTGATTAAATCATGGCATAAGTCGTGAGAGTAACTTTGTGTGTGTTTGGGGTTCAGCAACATTTTTTATCCTGTATATTATTTCAATCTAGTGCTCTTTTTGTCTGACGATTTAGCGAAGTCGGTAAGGCGCTCGATTTCTAACTGAGCAACCCGTGTTCAAATCTTGCTGCAGACGTGAATTTTTTTTCTCCCAGTACCGAAATCAACACCGTGTGTTGTGTTGATTTAACACACGAAAGTGGTAGTCACGCTGGGACACCGCATTGTGTTGAATTAACACAGCTATTTTTTACTGTGTAGGTATGTTTACATAATTAGACATAGTCCGGTAAAAAACGAACCAATCAGCAACCAAATACACACATTTCCTAGGTAACATGATAGGCTAATTACAAACAACAGAATCATGTATCCTTCCGCGGACATACTGTCTTTAAAATCGTCTTGCTCGAGACCGAGTTGTCCGGAAGTGCACATAGCTTTATAAATTGCATAATCTTCTGCGTGAATTTTACATGTTATACAAAAACATGAATACCTTTGGAACTATAAAGATATTGATTTGAAACTTTCAGTGTTTATAAAGCATATATAAGGGTATATACTGTATATATACACCAGCAATTATTGTCGTGTACTTGGCCATTGCACACAAGCATAAGCTGTTACAAACTACGTTTTGAGTTCATATTTAAAACTAGTAAACTTTAATAAGTAGCTCTGCAACTGACACCCCTATTTTGCCAGAATACCCGTGCGCATGTGCTACATGAACGAGTGACAGGGTGGCAGTTGGCGAATTAATTGTACACTTTTACAAGTTTTGAGTGTACAACCAAAGCGTAGGTTAATGTTGAGAAAGTAGCACACTCAAATATATGGTAAAACCGTGTAATAAACACCAGATTTCTTAGCCAGGTAATACTATTTGACGTGGATATCAAGATAGGTGTTTCCATTAAAGATTAAAGTGTTGAAGAAACGTATTGCCTGTTGGGGGGGAGGGGGGGAAGAGCATAAGATTGTACTTGTATGTTGTTACAAAAACGGGGCACATCAAATTTCTTCAGATAAAGTACAACTTGGGAAAAAAAATTGAAGTAAACTGAGAAACTTAATACTAAAAGGGAATAAGAGCACGGTAATTTATGTGAATATGAAGTACAAAGCCTGCTGTCAATTTCATGAGCTGCATAACACCTAAACTGTGGTAGCAATGAGAGAAGATTAAAAGGATCTCATATGTACATGGTGGGAAAATTAGCACCATGCATATCTGATTATTTAAGTAGTGATTTCAGTATGAATAAGGAATATATTCCAATAAATTTAGGTGTATATAGAAACATACTAATGCAGAGTAGGAAAAGTTGTTCTTTGATAGACGTAGTATGGGTTTTCTCTATATTTTCGAAGTGGATTCTATGCCACTGGCCATTTAAAAGGAATGTGATGCTGATGAGGATATACTCTATTAAGGAAAGATGAACCCTTTGTTTAGTATCAGGCAAAACATTGTGAAAAAGAATGAGGCCAGTACAGCTATTGTGGATACCAGAAAGAATGGGATTGATGAAATGGAAGTGATGAAGTTCCAGTGGCCACCCACCCTCATAGGTTTCTCCAGGGATTTTCCTCAGTCACACCAGACAAAATATCTATATCGCAACTACAAACTAGGCGCTAGCCTACTTCCTTCCAACATTCTCTCCTAGCCTTATAACGTGATTGATGTACGCATTTTTTTAAAAAAAAATATATGCTATTCTTGTCAAATTAATACTGACCTTCACTTTTACGTTTGATATAAATATATTTTCTTGAACTAAGAAGTGAAAACAATAATTAAGCGTTCATCCGTACATGACAAACCTGGTGGAGAAATTTAAAAACACATTCATAGGAGAGAAAATTACATACAGGTTGTTTCATAGTTTATCGAGAGTCCGACAGATGTCGAAGCAGACTAATGCCGGGAGTACTTTTCAGTATTCTATTCTTCTCGATATAATCGTGTGTTCTGAGTATTATTTTATGAAGATATAATAACATAAGATGCTCAATGGATAGATGTCTCGTAAATTTTAAATGTGAAGATAGTAGTATTGATAAACTTACAGTGTTGCTGAAAGTTAATTAATATTTTGTTCAAAACCAACCTGTTGGTCAGATGCACGTCGACGATAGCGAGTTGACGTTTTCTGTTGAAAAATTCAAATAAACCATTTCTAAACAGCACATCCCGAAGTTAAGAAATTCTGCAGGCTGCTAAAAAGCTCCTTCAGTACAATACGATCCGTGACTGGTTCATTGCACTCAGTTAGCTGTTACTCTATCGGCGCGGTGTAAGTTGTCGGATCGGCCATGCTAACTTCAGGGTCACGCGGCTATAGGTTTCTCTGTTGGAGGAATCAAGAATGTTGTGTCATGGCTACGTTTGGAGGAATTGACATTAATCGCCGAGACTCACTGTAGGAATTTTTGCAACTAGTGGACAGTCGAAAATAGCTGTTGAGTCTGAGATACATTAAATCATCGAACATTGAAGACACGTACAATTTTCTTGGAACTTGGTGTTTGATGTAGAATATTTGAATCGTGTGGCATCACCAAGAAACATCGCTGTAGGGCAAAAGTACACGGTGTGCATACTTTAAGAATGCATTTAATAGTCGAGTGTTGTGAAGGAACCTGCATTGCTTCAACAAGAACTTGGGAGAATTTCCATTCATTACGAGAAAACTTAATTCATTTCATTGATTCAGATACAAAGAACTTCAATTTATACAATTCTATGATCATTATCGTAACAAATAGAGTTTCAGTATTGACAAAACGATATCTGGAGTCATCGTTAACACAAACCATATTCGTGAAGGAAGTATACGGATTCTTATTCTTCATAGATTTTATCCATTTATATATTTCGTGTCCAATAGCATTATTCTCTTATCAGCAAATATCTATAAATGTGTTATTTCTGGTTGTATCTTATTTAATACCTCACAAACATATATGTACATATCCATTAGCTTCAGAAATTCAAATATATCCTTATCAGGTATTTGTATATAAGCTAACACTCTTGGAAGTTTTGAACCATTGGTTAACAAGCGAACCATTACATCCATTACTCTTGTTGATGTAATATGATTCAACGAAAATCATTGCAATTAACGAAGAACACGAGTGTAGAAGGAGATTTCAACTGGGATACACTGAATTGGAAGACTTCAATTAATTCATATGTGGAAGAGACTATCGTAGTGATACCTATTTTGTCTATGAAGTCGGCATAGAGACTGTCTACACGACAAAAGAAGAATTACACACCTTATTCTTTCTTATCATCGCCTGATAGCAGACTTGGTTTGTAAAACAGTATTGTAAGAGAAACTTATAATAAAAAGTATAAGGGTCAGTTCTACAATCGACCGCTAAACGCCAAGTCTGATTTTGGCCAATGAGAGTACGCAAAATGTGACTTGGCCTTAACTTAGCGCTGTCAAGAAGTTTAGCAGTCGATGGTAGAACTGACCCTTAGTGTTGTTTGATCATCGAATCCCGTCCAAAAATCCTGTGTTTCATTCGTTGTTTTTTTTTTTCATCCTAATAGTGTTTTCCAACCTAGTCTAAATTACGTACGCTGTTGACAGTTGCTTTAAACCCCGAACCAACGTAATATCCTGACCTTATGACGCGTTAAGGCCTTTAACATGAAGTTTTTGTTCTTATGTATGTCTGCATTTTATTTCGTTCTATTGTGTTATCCAACATCCTAAATAGCAAATTGTATACTGGTAAAAATAGGATTTTAAAGCAATTGCCTTCATATTCCAATAATATTGTGCTTGTTAAGACATGTACGTGTGTGCTTAATACCCTAGAGCTGGAGTAATAAACACCCCTAACACCTGTCATATTTTGATTATTTTTCATGTTAGTATACAAAGACAAAAATCCTTTTTGCTCTGAGGTGTTGTATGATGTATCTTTACATGTGATTAACAAGTAAGTTGCATTTGACACCCACACAATGAACTTTTTATCTGAAATTTTATGCCGATTCCTCCCAAAATGGTGCTAATTACCCCGGTTTACCCTACACAATTATATGCAGAAGATCCCTCACAAGGATTCTTTGATTTCAAAGGAATTATCCATTAGGAATCAACTCCAGAAGATCAAGCAGTAAACGCCATGTTATGACTCATTTATGGGCCAAGATTCGTCGAGTTTGACCAGAATACCAGGAACAAAGGTACATGGCCTTTCTTGCACGACAATTCACCGCTACACAAAAGCAAGATTGTATGCGATTTCTTGTCTAGAAGAAATATTGTGGTGTTCGATCACACTAGTATTCACCAGATTTGGCTTCATGTGACTTCTGGCTATTCCCGAAACTAAAATTGGCGACGAAAGGATGGCAGATATTCAACAGGTTTCGACCGCGATTTTGGTGGCCATTCCGAGGAATGATTTTGAGGAGTGCTTCCAAAAATGTCACAGCCGTTTTTCGGCTTGTTTTGACTCATAAGGATCAATTTTGAATACTGTACACTAAAAATAAATATCTTGTAATTCGTTCCCCGTTAGTCCCTTTACCCACTGGATAAACTGTGTATACGAAGTTATACATTAAAGAATAACAAAATTTCAATTAACGAAAATTTCAAAGCTGTTGTGCAACCCCACGAATTTATCTTTCAGTAAAAATTCTTTGCAGGCTTATTCAGGAAAACTAATTTTTTTTTTTTCACTATTACAAAACAGTGACAGATTTCTATACTTTTTTCGCTCCACTATATTCCGTATCCATTTCCACGCAATAAACCTTCGCCAAGAGATAACTTCTCCTGAGCAGTAATTAATTGACTTCCAAATTAAAAAAATATAATTATGCAATAAATAATGCACTAGAACAGTATCGTGCCCAGAGTACCCAGATCGGAGGGTCCGTATCAGCATTTCATCATTATCTATACAATTTTGTAATAGCGACAGACATGATTGTATAATACATACGAATTTCCAACCCTGCAACTCTGCTATAAGAAGATCGCGATTTTTTTCGAAAAGAAAATCTGCATATACATGTATATCAGTCGAAGAAATAAAGCATAGATAATCTGATTTTAATACTATGTTACCTTTACCCTCTGGTCTACAATGCGCTTTTTTTTCCTTCAGTGATTAAATTGCTTGCTTCATTTGTTTTCTTCTTCTTTTTTTTTTTGCTAGTGTCAGGATGGACGGTTGTCGGCATTCTGTTATCAAACTCGTGGTCGATGACCACTCTTGCTGACACAGCTGTCTGACATACGAGCGTCTGCAGTGCCCTCTGGCCTCCACGTTCATGAACTGATGCGTCATCAAGAGTATCGAAAAGCCATTAAAGGACATTTGGATACAAGCCAAGTGATTTCGAAATTGTGTTACAACCTTTGTTATAAGAAAATAAGGTTTCTCGTCTCTTTTAGCATTGATTGGATTAATTTTTAAGATTTAGAAAGTTGTTGAAAAAATAAAGACCATGTTAACAAAGCTTTTCAAAGTTAACAGATCATCATTACTAGAGCTCTGCCAACCACAGCAGATTTTAAAAAGGGAAGTTTTCGCTTGTCCAAATGTCCGGGAATGGACGTTTCTTTTTGGTTTAGCGTGTGACTTTTCTTCCTTTATTTTGCTTTGAGAGTTTTGTCTTCTTCTTCTTTCCATTCAACTGAACCAGTCATTTCTATGTGACTAAAGAACACGAAGAGCATGAATCTAACCTAATCTAATATAACTTGACCTAACCTAGCCTAAAAGTGCAAAAAAACGTATATTAATAATAAATATGACAATATAGAAATATTAGTTGAAAGAAAAAAAAACTTGAATCCGCCGTGTATCGAATCTTGGTCTTCTACTTAACAATCACACATTCTACCTACTGAACCACTCGAGGAGCTTCCAAACAGCGATTTGGAAGCTTTATTTACGCAGCATGTATTACGTAACAAGTCAATGGTTGATGCAACCTCGCTTCATATTCCGATCGCGATACTCTCTAGAAACTGTACGGATAAGCCATGACAGCATAAGGGGGAGTGTAATGTTACGAGTCATGCTTCGAGTGCAGAAGAGCCATTGCGCAGCTTTGCTCAGTGTCTGCCTGCCTTACAACTGAGAACGACAGACGCAAACAATTACGTCACTGAGCATCCCGTTGGAAATGGCCGAACTGAAACTCTCAGTTTATTCGGTGAGATGACGAACAATTAATAGCCATTCTTAGATATCAGCAAAGGTAATTGTTAAGTGCTGGTAGGGTGGTCGGGTGAAACCGAGACAAGTTCAAACATGTATAATTCATCCAGATCATAGGGGCGGGTCGCGAGTTTCGGTTCGGGTGGGCAACTTTGAACTCGGGAATTATTAGGGTTATGAAGACGTTTGAGGTGGCGTTGGAAAGGTTTCGGCGGAACGAGTACAAACCCGTTATAGATTATACACATTGTAGGGACGATGCCAGAGATAATTTATAACTTAGGAACTACTAGGCTTAGGAAGGTGGTTGAGATGTTGTTGGAAAAGTCTCCCCGCAATGTTTCCAACGGAACCTTGATCATCTTGATAGGATACTCAGTGCTAAAGCCTGACGGTAGCTTATATGCATAGTCCCTGAACTAGATTCCACCCCACTTGTTTTCCCAGCGCTAAGACGTGCATGTATATTCAGAGGTTCAATGACGACGTAGTTTACACCCAGTATGTAATTGAAATTCAAATTCGTTGTAATACTCTTTTGACTTAACTTTATATAATTCTTATTATATATCTTAACAGACTCTGTAATACCTTAAAAAATACTAATTTAATATTTAAACACTGAATTAAATATTTTAAAATATATATATATATTGAAACTATTTGCACTAGACATTGGATACAGAGTTATTATTGTATAAATTGCTTGGAACCACAACAGAGATTGTCAAGATTTTTAGTTTTGGAGGGGGAGGTGTAAAGTAAAAATTCAGAGGATATAAGTGGAGTTTTGCACGGCTTGTATCGATTTTTGATCGTAAAAAATTTTAAGTTGAGGGAGGTTTTGGGGTGGCCCCCCACAGGGGGGGTCTAGTGGAATCACTGAACCACAATAATCTTTTATACAATATCATGAGAGAATCTAATCCAAAATGAAGACTCCAGTTTCACATCTTGGTAGTTAACGCCTTGTAATATGTAGCAGTTAACAACAAACCGAAGCATGTTTTTTGAAATGTCTGAAAAACGAATTTGAAGAAGTATCAAAAGTTTCGTTGGACAAAGTATGTTGTGGCTTTGTTGCCATATTTCCAGAAGTGATGTTAAATAAATAAACACAGGCATTTCTGACAACCATTGAATTTGCTAAATACATATAAAACTATTTGCAAAGGACCTACTAAAAATTACCGAAACGCCTTAGCTCAGTGGTAGATAACGATTGTATCCAGACGAGACGAGACTGGCATCAGTCTCGTTCTCGTCTCGAATTTTTTAGTACAGTCTTGGCCTTGGTCTCAAAAATTCCGGTCTTGATCTCGATTGTAAACCTCAGTTTCGTCTCGGTCTCGAGTATCGACACGATAGTCTCGGTCTCGTCTCGAAAGACGATAGACTTTAAAAAGTTGCCTCCCCTTGACTTATTTGAAATGGGTATTCAGGCTTTCCGACATCAGTACAAGAACAAGAATATTAATATGATATTAACATAGTTTGTTCCATAGTTAATTGGGGTTTGGATTAGAAATAATATTCTGAAATAGAGAGAAAAACATTACGATTTTAAAATAATAGAAAGCTTTAGTTAGGATATATAGAATCCCAATAAATGAGATACATGAAAAAATTTATATTATGGAAACGGATCTATGTTATACAACAAATTGCGAAATTGGTATACGTAACATTTACGTTTAGCTATTTCTAAATTATATTTAAATTGACTGAATAACTGTTCGTTAAAAATGAAAAAAAAAAATACATTTTAATCGAAATTTTATACCAGATTTATAGAAATAAATGAACGTACTGTACACTGTTAAAGATTTTCCGAAACGATCTTGAGAAAAGCGAGGCAACCATAGCTACCTGGCAATTTCCAGTAATTTGACTAATAAAATGCATTCATCATACAGTTCTCAGGAATGTTGGGAGCAAGAGAAAGTCCAAAGATTTTAATACGGGTTCTTTAGTCAAAATTCCAGCGTCGTTGTGACTGCTCTAATTTCCCATTTAAAAGAAATGAATATAGATTGTTAGAATTATGTTGGCTGAATTCCGAAGATATAAACTAAGTTGATCCACTTATGCCACAATTTAATCATTTATGTAATTGTGAATTATGGTTCGGAAATCCGATTCGCTCAAAATATTTTCTATTTGTACCAATATAAGAACTGATAAGTTGGTGGCAGCAAACTCTTGATCAACATTGCATGCCAGCCACGATAAGAAACAGTTTTCTCATTCTGCGCATGTGCAGAACTGAAAACGAAAAATATCCAGACAATCGTACAAAAAGTGTCTGAGTTTTCTTCCATTATAGTGAAACAAGATGAAACACTAAAAATTCTGCGAAACTTTCCTGGGAATCCCTAGAAATGTTAACAACATTTTTAACAGTGTACAGTACGTGACAAAAATTTTACTTATTGTGAACTTTTGTGCAAGTAAATAATCAAATACCATAAAATTGAAAATAGCATTTACCGAACTTCACAGCCACACGGATCAATTAGTTTACAATATTGCTCTTCATTGATTAAAAGAACCAATTCGTAAGTATATGTTACAGCTGTACCTCCACCCATTAAAGCAATAATAAAAGAGTGAAGTGTGTTTCCAGTAGATGCTACTTTCAAATAGCGCATTGCGAATCTTATAAACTGAAATAAGCACATTGGTATTTCAAAGAAGCCGTGTTATTAAGTTAAAATATCATTCCAAAAATCCTAGTAAAGCAAAGCTTAATAGGTCAAACAAATAACCTTACTGTATCTAAGGTATACTATGTACAACCTTATATCCCTCTACGTCCGTGTCTACAACTTTCGACTCAGAAATTACTAGGACTACGAAAGTGGTTGAGTTGTTGTTCGAAAGGTCTCGGCGAAACTTCACCAACGACATATAGATCATCCAAATTTGACGCTCGCTCCGCCTCACTTGATTTTTATAAAGACAATACTGTTTTTATCGAATGTACAGGTATATTTACGTGATTGGTTGTGCAGAATTTCCGCTGCATAAACTATGAAGTTCCTACAGAGAAACTTTATACCGGTACAACATTTAGGCTTCAGCAACAAGTGCTGGGAAGCCTTATACAATCGCTATGTCTGTCTGTCGACAACCTTTAAATCAAGAACTACCAGGGCTTCGAAGATAGTTGAGGTGTCCCGCGGCTGAGCTTCGACTTGCTTGTTTCCATATATACGTAGAAATATATATTGTCTTCATATTTTCTAAGATACCGATTAGTATTGCAAACCTTTCCATTTTTTAAAACTATAATAAATGAATGGTGTAAGAAAAGATCTATATTACAATTTTGACAGTTTGGCTTTTTGACGCATGCTTTTATAGTCTTTAAGGGATCAGTGTAGCAGAGGCTGATGTAAATTGGAGAATGTCAACAGAAGTAAAAGACTATCAGCAGGGAGAAAACATGGGGATGAAAATTCGCAGAAGAAAATAAATATCTGTATTATTAGATCCAGCCCAGAAACGATCTCCATCACTTTTATATTATTATTGAAAGACAAGAGAAAATAGTTTGGCATTGATAACTGATTACTTATACACTGTAAAAAAAAAAACACTTTTTTTACACTTTTTTGAACACCTTTGAGCACTTTCTGGAAACGACTTTAGCTCACTTTCGAACACTTTTATAGTGTCCAAAAGTGAAATAAAGTGCTATGAAAGCGTCTCAAAGGTGTTCAAAAGTGCTTTAAAAGTGTACAAAAGTGTTCCCTTAATAGTACTACAAAAGTGCTTAAAAGTGAAAAAGAAGCGCCCACAATTTTAATGTGTTCCAAAAGTGTGTTTCGGAAACTAGTTTTGACTACTTTCAGGACACTTTATTCGCTTTCAAGCACTTTTGGAACAATTAAATGCACTTTCTAGACACTTTCATACACAATATTTTTGTGTTCGCGGCAGCGCGTTTTTCGTCAATTTAGACCCCCTTCCCCGCAGTAACGAACATTAAGTAGATACCCTATCCCTAATGCTTAGACGCCCAGCATAAATAAGTAAAGCTTAAACTCCCGACCCCGAACGCTGACGTAATATTTGAACGACTCCTGACATTAAAAAATGTACATGTTTCAAACACATATTGGTAGCTGTGGAGCGTAGTATTAAAATTAGTTGTTTATTTTTTACTGTAAATAACGAATATTGATACTACGCAGTACAGTTAAATATGTATTTGAAGCATGTACATATTTTAATGTCAGGAATCGTTCAAATACTTCGTCAGCATTCGGGGGCGAGAGGTCAAGCTTTGTTTATTTTTGTTGGGAGTCTACGTATTAGGGATAGAGCATCTACCTAATGTTGCTTACTAAGGAGGAAAAGGGTATAATTTGACCAAAAACGTTCTGACGTAAAATCTAAATGACATCTAATACATTTAGCTGTGACGCGTAGTATCTATATTCGTTATATCTAATTTTTTCCTAAATACTTTGGAAAAAATAAAGTCGTTTTTACCTATGGCTTCAAAGGCTGCAAATTAAAACCTAATTTATCCCTGTAAAATCATGTTTTTTGGTAAGTTTTATAAAAGTGGATATAACGGATTTTGATACAACGCGCCTCAACTTTAACTTCAACCTGGAATCTTATACAGATAGTAAATATATACTTTCGGTATGGTTGATATATATTAAAAATATTTTTAAAAATCACCACAAACCATATCATGCTGGGTACCACAAAAAATATTCCGATTGATTTCTTTCCGTATTTTCTTGTCCCAGACGAATGTCGGGATGGCATCCTTAATTCAGGCATGTACGTACTAATTTTTAAGTAAAACATGACAACACCTTTAAAAAATTAGCATCTAAATCAATAAAAATAAAAAAAAATGTAACCCCAAATATAGGAAAAAAACATTACAATTTTATTTATGTTTTAACAGTTAGTAAATTGTACACACGGTTGATTCAGTAAAAAAAAATATACTATGTTCTTTCTCTTCAAAAACGAGTTTAGAAACTCAACAGTCCAACAGAAAAAAAAAAACAACAACAAAAAAAAAAGCAGGAAAGATAAATGTTCACATTAAACACTTCAAACACGTGTAAACAACTTCTGTGCTTTTTATATCACTTTTAGTGATACAATCTTCGGTAACACAACGAAGGTCAAGGTGCAGCGTCCGTAATTGCCTTCTTCGACACACCCTGGAACAATAATAGATAGTATGTATTTACTATAAACTAAAACACATTAATCACATGAATATCAAAGTGGTATCTTCACTGAGGAAATTAACAGATTAAAAAGCATGTATAGCAACTAAGCAGCCGTGACTTAATAGACAGATTGTTAAGTCTGTTAGCATTTGGAAGGTTTCCAATTCGAAACCGGCGCTGCTGCTGGCCATCCTGACCGGGGTTCTTTTAGGGTTTTCCTGGTCACACCTGGCAAATGCTGTGATAACACATTCAACACAGACCGTGACCCGACGTCTTCCGACATCCTTTCCCCTTCCCTTTTTCGGCCTGAGACTGAGATGCCCGAAGGCCATAATAATAATAGTAAAGAATAATATATAGAGTAGTCGTAGTTCACTTGGTAGAGCGATGGCTTGACAATCGGAATGTCCTGGAAACGATCTTAGCGACATCTCATTCTGACTGAGGTTTTAGCAGGGTTGATTGTCATACCATGTAAATGCCGGGATAGTACCTACTGATTATTCCCTGACCGACATCTTCCAACATCCCCTGCTCCACCATATATTCAATCCTCAGTCTGAGTTGCCTAAAGACATAAATACGTTCAATTATTGAATAATAATAAATATTTTTTAATAACACTAACAATCGGAACTTCATTTGATAGACGAGCACATTCAGATCTTGCTGCCGGTATGGCGTGCAATTTTTATATAT
>JAGDQP010005043.1:51444-80967 GCA_022664845.1 Lepisma saccharinum | reverse complement strand
CCTTCGACCGTGTATGGCATAAGGGACTATTGACAAAACTCCACCTGCTGCAGATCCCGGATACTTACGTCCACCTTCTACATTCCTACCTTCAGCGTAGACAACTACAAGTCCGCAACAACGGAGCAACGTCAGGAACCAAAATCATCAGAGCTGGAGTGCCCCAGGGAAGTGTCCTCTCGCCGCTGCTATACGCACTCTACACTTCGGATCTACCAATCTCCCCGCCATGCAAGCTGGCAACCTTTGCAGACGACACTGCTATATTCGTAACGAACAGAAACATGAACTTTGCCCAAATTGCAATGAGAAGGCAACTACAACAACTTGAGACCTGGACAAAGCACTGGAGAATAAAAATCAACGCACAGAAGAGCCAGGCAGTAATCTTCACGAAACGACGACCCCAAGACCCACCACCCCTCCTGCTGTTCAACCACCCAATCCCATACCAGAGAACAGCCAAGTACCTAGGCATCACCCTAGATAACAAGCTCACGTTTGGCCAGCACATCACAGACCTTGCGATGAGAGCCAAACAAAGAACAACAGCCCTAGCCCCAATGCTCAGAACACCTACCCTCAAACAGTCCACCCGCTATCACATCTACAAAGCCATAATCCGTGCCATGATGTCCTACGCCAGTGCAGCATGGCTCCACGCAGCGCAAGTCCACCTGAACCGCCTTCAGAGAGTTCAGAATCACGCCCTACGTCTGATATCCGGCCATGACCGCTCCACAAGAATCATGCAGATACATGAAGACACCGAAACGCCATTCCTCGAAGAACATCTGCGCCGACTGCAACTCCAATTCTGGACGAGACTCAGAGTACATCCAGACCCAGGAGTCCAGAACATAGGAACCAACCAAGCCAGAAGACAAATGCACCGAACACCAAGGATCCCTTAACCACCTTAACTTTTCCCACTTTCCAAATCAAAATTCTACTTCAAAATTCCAAATTCTAAAATTCCAAAATCCAAATCCAAATCCAACTAAGCTAAATTATAAAAAAAAAAAAAAAAGCCATGAACATCAACACAGTACTGCGACAGTTGCAGTTCTGACCTAACCAGGAAAGAAAAAGAAGGCCATTAAAGTACAGAAAACAACTAGGAAGAAGACATGGGACAACCCGAAACTTCAAACTCAAAACAAAAGTCAAGAAAATATTTGGATTGGATTGGATTGGATTGGATTGGCCCTGGACTCACTCAATGGACTGACCGACTGACTCTCACACCTTCGTTCAAAGACCCTACGTCCCCCCGTCGTCGGTCAAACTTCCTCCCTCCATCGGTGATGTAAGCTATCGGACTCTGAAAAAACCAAAGTAGTGTCTTTGGTTAAGTTACATTTTGAACTTATCGTCGCTTCTGGAGTTAATGTACTCTCAGAAGTTACACTCATATTTTTTCGTAGCAACCAAACTAAGGCATCGGACACAGGACCCCTCACGAGTCATGCTAAATTTGTTCTTGACCGTGTATATGTCAGAAGAGCGTCTTAATTCGTCAATGATTTATTCCTGTTAAATGTAAGCACAGCAATCGTATTTTCATCGAACAGCGGGAGTTAAGGTCGGGAATTAACAGAGCTAATGGTACTCGTAATCTAAATATCTCACCTCCTTTTCCCGGTCTTGTGTGATCGGATAGCGAACTTCGTTTTTGCTTAGGGATTGCTGTTTGATAATTGCTGTTACATATCATTTCGTCCGTATGCAGTATGCCACTCCAATTGAATATTTTCTTCCGCTAGGGAGGTCTTGTGTGGTCATAATTTACTAGTCTGTGCTACTATCTCTCATGTGAGATACCCTTGTGTGGGAAATAATATAAAGCTCTCCTATAGTGATTTCTATAGGACCTATTTATTAATTATTCCCGCCTCGTTCTTCAGTATATGAAACGTTGTCGTCGCCATAATAGAAATCATCGTTGCAAGTAATTAGAGCATTCTGAACAAGTTGAAACATTAATTGTAATTCTGCAGGCCTTATTACTGAACTGCGGCAGGTTCTTATGAGAAAGTTCAGTTCTCTCCGTTGCGATCCTCTTTAAAGTGATGATCCCCTACCCCTTAGGCTGATTTCTTATGTGAAGTCAGTTCTTTTGTCTTCATGCCCTTTTGTGGGTTAATAGCAACTTAACGACGGTATAGGTTATTGTACCTTGCCTGATTGTCAATTGTCAAATATAGGAATCCCCTAGTGTGGGTGACGGATTAATAGAACCTTGACCTGAACCCGTTTAGATATTGTTTTTCAACCTAAGAGCTCAGCAACAACTATGTAACTTACTAGAATCATCAACCTACAAAGCCAAATCAATAGTATTTTTCTTTTCAATACTTCTTTTTTTAATCAATCCTTTAAGAATCTCTGTCTCTGACATTTTCAATCAAGTATAAGCTGGAACATTTTTTGTTATATAATTGTACATTCGTATATTATTCATACGTAATATCTTATTGTAAATATTAAGAAGAGAAATAAAGCGTAGAAAGAAGTTTTAGTCATCGCATAGTAAACAGAAGCCATAATCTTTCATTTTGCTAGAATATAAGGTTACCTTGACTATTCCCTGATTCTTTATTAGAGTTATGAGCTATAATCGCGTATACTTTCTTGTGGTTCTTTTACAGGCATAAAATTCCTTCTGCGCATTATACCAGGAGGGCTAATAGTTATCGTCATTTGCTGGAGACACGATCAAATATTTTGTTTCAGTATCGTGATTTATTAACTCCGCTCTTGGCAAGTGTAATTAGAGAAAATTAGGTATTGATGGTGGTAGCAATCCAAGCGAGAATCAAAAAACTAAAAACGTCATACCCCTAGACTGAAAAGACGAGCCACAATATATTATATCAATATTCAGCGATAATAGGAAAATATAACCACCACAACCAGAAAAACACAAGACTAGCGTTTTATAATTGAAGGGTGTGAGGCAAAAACATGGTAACCCACAAATGTTTATTTTTTGAGTTATTCAGCACCCGATGGAAAGGAATCATATCGCGTCGTTTAATGTTGTCCGACTTCAAATTGTGCTCCAGAGATGGGAGCAATATTTACTTATGGTAAGCCTATTGTAACATTTTGGGATTCATAAGATGGTAACCAACAATTAAGATGGCGGGAAACGAGGAGCAGTATACCAGCTTGCCACTAAAAAGGAAAACAATTTGTAAATTAAACATTTCTTACAGCGAGTTCAGTGAAAAGATTTATTCTTGAGTGACTTAGGTAGCGAATATTATGGTATAAATAATAAAACATGGTAACCCACACAGCAGCATGAGAAATAGAAATTCGTTATTTTGATTTGGTACAATTATTTTTAAGCCTTTATGTATAGCTTTACGTGAAAAATCAGCTTTCAGCCAATGAAAATGACTTGTGCAGCAGTAAAAATCGAATTTCTTAAAAGTTTAACATTGTGGGTTACCATGTTCTTGCCTCACACCCTTCAATTTATTTTTGCCTAATTACACGGCAAACTTTAAATTGTATTCATCTGAGAAGAAAGAGACACTTTATTTTCAATATTTGTTGTCAGAGCCGTCTAACCGCCATTTTCGTAATTCAAACTTTGAAGGAGGTGTGGTTGGCCTTAAGCCGCCATATCTGGGTTTGGTGTACGAGGCAAAGCATATTGGTAATCGCTGCTGTTACACTGATAGAAATTAAGTGTGGACGTATTATAGTAGCTATCCTCATGCACGTAGGATTACGGCAAGGAAGTCGATCCATATTTCTTGAGAAACCGAAATGGCTATTATGGAAATGAATATTTTCATGCTTTCTACAAATTCATGACGAACTGAAATTTGTTTTCAAAAGGGGTGAGTCAATTTCTTGTTGGATTTTTCTTAGCGTAGACGCGCGTGTGAAGTGTAGATTGTCGGTTTTCAAAGTTTTGGAAGTTTGCACTAAGATCGTTTTAGTTAAAATCAGTAAAATCGCGAGTATTCTAGTCAATTCCAGAAATCGATATTTTTGTTGCCTGGAAATTTTCAGTAACCTATAACGGGAATTTCATTATGCGAGCATTAGTAGCTTAGAATGTCTAAGTTTCCTATATTTTTGGGTCAAGTTAGCTAGGATGGGTTGCAGTGATAATATATGCAACGATTAAGGCGATCACGTTTTGACGACATTCTGTGGAAACTCATGCGAGACCACGTGGCGGGTTTGGTCTCTTTGTGAGGGAGTTGGTAAGGATAGCTTGCACCGGTTATTGAGCTAACATTTGGTAATAATATCAGCTTTAAATTTAAATTAGTTGAGCGCTGGGATTGAAAGGAATTGTTAAGACCGGCGTGACTGGATTTGAAATTTCACAGCGACCACGTGTTTTTGAAATCAAGCTACGCCTTTTAGGGAGTAGATTATACACGTGTTTGCAACTTCTTTTTTACTTAAGTTACATCTTTCGAAATACTACTTACTCTCAATGAGAAATGGATCTAATTTCTGGTAGGCAATCCTGGATTAGTACAGTAGTAATTGCGTAGATGCTCAAATGTCGAATATGTAAGAAAGCTGACGATTGTCAAACAAAGGTTTATTATACCTTCGATTTGTATTGGAGACGTATATGTATCCACAAGTTCAATTCTAGTATATTTAAGGGAGATTTGTGTTTGAACTATTACAGCTTGATTAGAGCATGTGTCAATGGAATATTCGACTTCATAGATTTCCAGTTGAAACAAAGTAAAACAATTATTGCGAAGCAAGTATTCAAATTACTTTATATGATAAGTGTATGCATCATTTTCTTTGGGTTGTTCATGACATATTTTACAAAAAAATATTTCATGCATTTCAATTCAATGCATTTCATTTCAATATATATATATATATATATATATACCGATTATTCTCTTGCGAAAGCAAACTATTTGTGAGGTCTTGCGTAAAGGTCCCGCCTCTGTGACAGATCACTAGATAAATTTCTTTGTTGTATGATATTTTCTGTTAACCGAAAAAGGAAGGGAACTTGTTCGCAAGAGACCTTAATTACAGGGAATATCATTCAGAAGAGAGTTGAAACGAAGAATGTTTGTTACAAAGTGGGCATCTAGTTGGATTATGAACCATTGTCACAGTTAGCAATTGCGACCAATGGCCATTATGGTTGTTCCGCTACAAAGTGGCTATGGCATTGCAAGAGGAAATGGAAGGTGCTTCACATCCAAGAAAGTTAATACATTTAAATATTCTATTGTGCCAAAGTTAACATCTGAACACAGTGTCTGATCAATGAATTAGTTTGTGCTCATATGTAACTTACTCCTTTTTATAGTGCCTTCTCTTTTTGAGGAACTACAACAATAAGAAAATTTTCATAAAGCAACACGGTGGTTCTTCTAGAGAGACAAAATGCGTAATGTTCTTCACCAGGAATTTCGTCACAGATAGAGACGCGAGCGAATGAAAAAATCTAAAAATTATTGTAATACTTGGTCTATACGAAAAAAAAGTTTTATCAAAGTTGTACCATGTTGAGAATACAGGCTTCACATCATTATCTTTACTTTGTCCATGGTACGCAGACGGTGAAAACATTGGGTCTGACTGTCTTAAGGTACCATCTAGATATATGGCTGGTTTACCTAGAAGAAACTAGGTAAAGCTTCAATGAAACTGACCATGATCCCAGGCTCTGAAGCCGATACTTCCCAATCACGAGCTGAGAATGAGAGAAAAAGGGAGGGAAAGCAATCAATGCATCTAATTTTACAGTTCGGAGATGTTAACGATTGAAGTTGTAGAAATGGTAATCTAAAATAAATTTTCCGTGAAATTCTGAACATCATACTTCGTACGTAATGGCGTTTGCTATTATACAACTAAGCTACCATAAATAACACTGTTGTGGAATGTATATTATTTGCGCTGTTAAATGAATATTTTAGCCTGAGTGATAAGTAAAAGCAACCCCACACGTTACATCTTTGAACGAAATAGCTTATCACTAAAATGGCTTTGGCAATGTAAGGCCAAAAAGGAGAGAAGAGAAGCGTCAAGTAGTTGTTTTGTACCAAAGATACGAGGGTGACAACGAAATATTGACCTACAGAAGTTAATTGAGCATGTATTATGTTAAATATTTTGTGATTTTTAACAGGCGTGTAATATTTTGTTATGAGCCAATACTCATATATATATATTACAAAATAAAGCATCTAAGCAGAAGTCAATAAACCATTAACATTAGTGTTAAATTTATCTTACTAGTGCGCCGTACTTTAGAACCTTAGGCTAAAAGATAAAATTGTTATTCAAACATGTACTTTCCGAAAGCGTATTATTATAACATTAATATGCCTTAATATTAACATGTTAATTGGTCCGATGAGTACTGTTACAAGCATACCGCAATTTATTGTTAGAAAGAAAAATACCAGAGTTTGAGAGAAACTCCTTTTAATCCTCGATCCACGAATTTAATCCAAATCATAGTGTTCTAAAGTGACTACCTTTTCAATGTAGGTTATTTCAGGTTATATGCAGTACATAATTATATATGAGAAAACATTTCAACTTACTGCTTTTTTATTGTAACAACATGTAACAATATGTAACAACAAACAGAACAAACACTAAAAATTATTTGAAGTTTAGAAACATGAAACGTGTTTTAAAATAGAAAATGTTGTCTTTGCACAAAAATGAGACTCGAATATTTCACTGTACAACCTAACACATAAACAAACTGGCTAAGAGAAAATGATGCAGGGGAACTAATAAGAGAATTTCTGATTCTAAAGAAGAAGAAAAAAAAAGGATACGAATAAAATAATAAGTAATAGTGATAATAGTAAAAAGAGAAGAAAGGGTAAATCAACTTTCCTTTATTTCTTTGGATCAGTTAATAGCAAACAAGTTCGTGTTAGACAAAAGGCAGGCGGATTTTCGCGAATTGTGGATTTTGTATTCATAGGGAATGAGATCAGGCAAATGAGAGAGAGAAAGAGACTGACAGAGGAGAGGTAATGTTGCTGCTGCTGTAGTTCGCTAGCAACGATCCAAAGAATCTGAAATGCATCAGAGAATTAGTTTCAAAGCCAGTGTTATCGGATCGTTTGCTAGTTTCGAGGAATCCACCAGAGAATTAACGAACTGAAACGACTTCATTTAGGCTATTCTCTCTCTCTCTCTATCTTGCTCTCTCTCTGTTGGGATACGTAGAACGCGAAGCAAACCGTAAAGGAATTTTGGTTTCATCCCAGATTCAGTCAGTTCTCTTTCGCTACTTGCATCTCCCTTCCTACTCATTCTCAAGCCCTGCGGCCAATTCAAGTGACTATCTTTTTTTTCTTTATGTGATATGCTACGAGTCATCGCAGTGTAGGATAAATACCCAAAGCCTCAATTTGTGCTACAGGAAGCATTCTCATTTGTCTTTATTTTTATTTTTACTATTATTTGATAGCCATGGAGGTTGGTTTTGTAAAACATCAGAAAATTGCTGTTGCTGGAATCCTTCTATTCTCCCCCTTCAATAATTACGAGAATAGAAGGATTTATTGCTTTTGTAATTCTATTTGAAGAAGTGACAAACTGAAAAAAAAGTATGAGTTCGAACAAAAGGTTTTATCTTGATCACTCTACCTATGCAAGATCTTCTACCTTACGTATAACTTTATTAAATAATTACTCTAAAGAAACATTGAAAAAAGAGAGAGATTTCTCTTGTTTAGTCTAATGGAAAAGGTCACAGAAGCACTGAGGTGATGATGAGATTCGAGTTACATTCAAGACGGCTTTGGGATAGAGGCTTTCCCTAGTTTTTGTCACACCAACTGAACGTGGAAACTTTACCCGGAACTTGTCAGATTAAGAATTGTACAAAAGCATAATAGTGTATATGTACACTTAATTGTAATAGCGCACTCCTTTTACATTTTAGATATACGTTCTGAGTACTCAAATTTTCATCACTATTCATCATTTTTTCATCAAATTTTCATCACATCACTTTCTAATTTCGATTACTATTGGAACACTTTATCATACAAATCAGAGTGTACTATTAAGCGAATTTTGTAGCTTTGGGAAGATTTTTTTTAAATGAAGGAAGCAGGAATAGAACTTAAGTGCTAAACTATTCTAGTGTTCACTGGACAAGAACATACATACTTAACAGAGCACTCATTTTTAATGGAAAATTGGTAGAACCATTTTTATGAATACTTATCGGGATGGGCATAAAATCTTAGATTCCTCAACCCACGTCATATATTCGTCAAAGATAGGATTAACTGTATTTATATTCTACCAATAAAATAGGTCGGTTAAAGAGCACTCCAGAGCCGAAGCAAAGAATTACTAAAATAGCAAATAATAGCAAAGATGGCTGAATTCTATACTATAGCTGGAGTAGAAAGATACAAAGATAAGGATCTTTGTGAGAAAAAGAATCCTACCTAGTTGATGAAAGATCTGGATTATAATTCCATTAAGAGTCCTGAAAAATAATATACCTTTACCTACATCCTTAGTTATTTTCTCATTCCTGGTTCTCCGTTTTCCAACTGGAGACACTGGTGCCATAATGGCCCTCGTGAAAAACTCAAAGCTAAGGTACTATTCACTAGGAATTTTAAATATTGATAATTTAGCGAGTTCTATAGCTAATTGTAGTTCAATTAGAAGAACAGAATTATTGGTGAGAAATTCTATGAGATTTATTGATTTTTCTTTCTTTTCGTCTCTATTCACAAGAACAAAATGAAAAAAAGATATTTCACAAAATCATTTAAGGTTTTACTTTTGTTATCTAGGTAAGAAAGGAAATGTACCATTACTAGAGAATTTCTATTGGAAATACTGATATTTGATATACTGTAAATAATATCTATTTTTAAAGAATCCTCGAAGGGAGAACTAACTAAACGTAATAATACCGCCAAATAAACTTCAATAACGGATAATATTTCCCTATCCTTACTTGAATACTTTGTTTGGTAACCGGAATCAAAATTACGAGAAGTGAGAAAATTAGTTCACTTTACCCTACTTAATTTTCTGGAAGCAAGGTTCCATTTTTCTGACTACTATTTTAACTCTAGAAATCAGAGCTCTTCTTAATAAGCGTAAATCACACGTAACTAACGTGAAATAGGGGAGTACTGGTATTTCAACGTAGGTTATCCAGCCGAATAAAACATACATAGCTAACCACAGTCAAGCTACTTTAACTACCCACATAGAAACAAAACAAGTCTATTACAAAACTGCTATCATACTGCTCCCCATTTCACTTCTCTTAGTTTTCACGCACCACACTTGTATAAACTTTGCACTTTTACGAACTTTTACTTCCAGATACAACATAAATATTACTTCACTTATTCTCTGTTGAATTTTATCGAGACTGGATTGCTTCATAACATATTTCAATATGTACACCCAATGTATTTCTTGAATAATAAAAAGAACACACCTCTTTTCTAACACTTTCTGGGACAATACACCGATATAACTGATAACAAAAAATAAATGTGTCAAATTATGACGAAACTAATTTCTAGGTCAAAATCAAGATGATCACCGCTTTTCACCTCAGTAAGCATAAACAGCAATATTACGGCACACTTTTTACACTAGTAATATTACTCACATACAGTAAAATAATTCGATTCCAGAACACTGTTCGTATTATTTAGATACTTTTCTACAAAAATCGAGGACATATTTCACCAAACCTCTCATCATACCGGGACTGCAAATCTAACTGCCGACAATTGGCGTGACCACCTTTCATCCCGTTTTTTTTTCTCTCTAACCAATCAAAGGAGCAAATGACGTAAAAATTTCAAATAAAAGCACAGCTCTATGGCACAGAGTTTGGCATGCAAGCCGCCATGTTTGGTCAAAACAGTAGAAAGTAAATATAAATTGCTGTGCACACTACACTATTCCTTTAAGGTATTGAACTACAACAGGCAACAGTAAATCTGTCATTTTTCTCGTTATATATTGCCAAATTCAATAAGAAACTGAGTTGATTAAAGTTTGAGGACAAACCGTATGCAAAAGATTCACAAGAAATGCTTCCGAAAAAAAAAGTGATCGCATCCAGAAGGATATGACAAACCCCACAAACTTCTTACACATATTAAATACACTTCTTGTGTACAAAGACTTTGACAGAGAAGAGATGTACAAAATGTGTAAAATAAGTGTATAAATTTTACAGTGTACAATATGTTTTTTTTTTTTTGTAAATCATATATGACCAAAGTTTGTCTACAGAAAACCGTTGTAAGATTTGAAGTGTGAAGTTGAAAATATGAATGCAACTTTCATATATTGTAGATTTACATATTTAAAAAAAAAATCACAGAAAATGCAAGCATAATAATTTCAGACCAGGAAGATCCCAAGAAATTCCAAGCATGCCGGTGCTTTAACTTCATAACCAGCAACTAAGAGCTAGATGGCTGTTAAGGTATGAGGAGTATTCTATATATACTGAAAATTGGCCGTGCCGTAGTGTACTGGATAGCACATCCGACTGGAAATTGGCAGATCCATGTTCGACTTCCTCCACCGCGGCTGCCAATTCTTCTGTGTTCATTTCAATATTTTGAACACATTTTTGTGCACAAAACAAAACTACGAATCATATTCCAGGTATCTATAGAAAGCTGTATTTTTATGGGGTGAGTGGGTGGGGTGTTATCAACCACACCAACATATGCTTTGGCAGCATTGATGGTCTTTCTGTGTTATGTATGTTGTTTCCACTGAACTATGAAGACAAAACAGATTCTTGTGAAAGACACAAACCAACACTTTTACACGTAACACTGAAAGGTATTTCAGTCGCTGGATCACGTAAAATTAACACATGTTAGAAAGAAAACAGTTGAACTTTATTTTCTTTCTCACAAAAGAATTCTATAAACTGAAAGTGTGAACGTGATAATTTTGTCTGCTATGTTTCCAATATATTCCTCAGATATTGAACTCATTTCGACGAAACATACCCCTTAGTTGTTTCTTCTCTACCTGGGAGTCGACATTATTTCCTTCTCTTTCGATCTGATGTCAGTTGTAGACAAGATGTTCAATATGAGTGTTATGTTTCCTTTGGCACTCCATAAGCTGAGAATAACGTAACACGTGGAGAATACGACCAGTTGTGAAGTCAAACATAGTAACAAAATGCGATCTACATCAGAGTTGCCATCTTTTACTTCTGGAAGTTAACATTTCATCGTGAACTTGAAAAAATGTAGCTTAAGCAATGTTAATTTCCTTTTTATAGAAACGAGTAAAATTATGTTGAAAAGCGCACGTCGGATCTCTGCCAGTTTGTGGCTGAGTTCTGCCAGCTGATCGACGACCACCACTATCAATTATACCCGTACACATTTGTTTTGCCTCAACCCAACCACCCAATATTTGCTTGTGTTGAAAGGCCAAAACACTCATCTATGCGTGGAAAATGTACTTCAGATATCTGAGTTTGATTTCGGTCTCTGCAGTGACAAATATCTCTGTAAAACACACGAAAATACCGATATTTGAAGTTTCTCAGAAGCTATACAAATTGAAAAAAGAATGAGGTTAACACAGTGACAAGCTTTATCTACTTAAAGAATAAGTTACTCGATACGTCCAGGTAGAATATGACTATTTACTTCAGTCTTGAAGTGATTCTGTATTTGCTGTGCAAAAAAATAGCAAGGAAGAAAGTTTTATGAGGAAACAATTAATGTTTTGTAATTGACAGTATTCTCAGCTACAGACGAGAACAATTCTGAACCAATGCTTCTTATTCTACACACGTATACTTTAGCGGAGTCAGTTTTATGTTTTACATAAAATCGCAGCGCACGCTGGAATAATGTGTGGTAAAGGAACCACTGACTGCAGAGAAGTTAATCAAACGAGGAGTGTTAGAAAAATAACAAGTAAATCGTTCACGGTTAACGAGTAGTTAACCACAGAGAAGTTAAACAAACCAGAAGTGTTAAAAAAAACAAATAAATAGTTGATGATTAACGAGTTAAGTGAGTTCACCGAACAAGGAGGGTTGGAAAAATATCAAGTAAATGGTTCACGGTTAACGAGAAGTTAACCAAACGAGGAGTGTTAGAAAAATAGAAAGTAAACGAAATTACGGTACAACTTTTATCCAGAAATGTTACTTTCTTGTAAATTTTGCTTTAAGGGAAATTACAAAAATTAAAGTTATCTCTGCTTTTTTTTTTTTTCTAATTTATTCCTACTGTCATAATTTCGTTACTTCCTATTTTGCTAACACTCCTCGTTCGGTTAAATTGTCTGTAGTTAATTACTCGGATTGATGAATGAGACAAGCTAAGAAAGGATGTGGTGATGTGACTTCCAAAAAAACTTTACTCGAATATTTTCGCTACTATAAAATGAAATCACGAAACTAAATTGGCGTCTATTTTAGTTTGGGTGCTGTAATACAATTTACATCTAAACTTACACGCATTTTATGTTCATAATGGCTACATTCATACTCAATTTACATATTTCATTACTTTTGTTATTTTATACTCGATATATCGAGTCCGAGCATATGTAGAACGAAGTAGCTTTCCTTTATTTCAAATTAATTGTGGGAGGTAACTAAACTGCCCATATACTGTTTACGCGTTTAACTAGATGCAAAATACATGCACCGAATGTCCAAACATTTATAATTGTATGCGAAACTGACATCTTCATTATTCAAGTAATTCCGGAAGTTATTTACTTCTATTCTTAAGAGATTATATATTTACAACAACTCTCGGATATACTAAATCTTTGTAAATGCATTCTTATGTGATTCGCCATCAATCACAACTAAACATAACACTACTTATATGTGCCAAATTCACACAGCCGACATTTTAATAGATTCTGAAGTAGCAATGTCAATTGTCGTCTATCATACATTTTACTACAATAACTGTCCGTAGTTTCTTTAATCACAATAATTCGATTCGTACTTAAAAATACTTCATTTTTACACTTATCAACTCACTTCCTCTTCCTGAAGATGACTTTCTCCATCTGTAGTTCGAATTTCATGGTTCACCAGAGAATGCATCCACTCAAACCATTCAGTTCCATTCTTTGAAACTAAATTGTGTGTCCTAATAATCTGTTTTAATTCATTAAACAACTCATCCGATCAAGTTTCTTTCGATTAATTCTATTTACTTTCTTATAAAGGTTAATTAATGCAACATCTTCTAGATACATACACTCTACTAATTTACAATGAACACAAAACTTCGAAATGTGTCAATGTCCCCAATATCTCACCTTTTACAGTTTCTTTTCATAATATGGTTTCATATCTTCAATTTCTTTATATGAAAAATCTGATCTCATTTTAACTTTCATTTTGTTCATCTGTTTCTATGATATCCAGAGACAACAGAAAATTAACTTGATTGTATTCTCTGTTCTTTCTCTTCTTATTTCTTCCCTTCATTTTCTTCTTTCTTTATCAATTCCTTTTATAACTGGATTTGACTTCCCAAATTTGTATTAAAATATTGCTTGTTGTTTTGAATAAAAGTACATGACTAAATAGGTTCCAACTTACATATATGCACGTTTGCATCAGTAATCTTAACATGGAAAATGTTTAGGAGTTTGTCGCATTCTTTCAGATCTTCTAACTGTCGTTTGTTTAAGTCTTTTTCATTTTCTAAAGAGTCCCACCAATATGGACAAGTATTCTCATTTGTTGTCAAACTAGATGATTTTTCATCTTTACATCTCGACCTCTTCAGTTGATGAAGGTGCACCTTTCTTAACCGTCCGTCTACCTTCACTAACACCAATCGATTACCTAATAATTTGCTCACTTGTGCTTTTATAAAGTTAGGCGTTTTTATTTAATGTTTTATCCATATGTAAGCTGTTGTCTTTGGTCTACACGTAAACATTATTTCTGCTGGTGATTTGTTATTTAACTTCTGAGTTTGAGCAAGCTTTATGTTGTATTGTACATGGCACACAATTTGTTTCCAGTTAGGTTGAAATGTGTCTCTTGAAATTCTTTTTAGTAATGTTTTGACGTTTTGTACACTTCTCTCCGCCAGACCATTGCTCTGTGTGTGCCAACGTAGGGATCGATATAAAGTAGCTCCTTTGCTCCTTTCACATCAATTTGAGATTTGTAACCTGGAGAAAGGGGAACCGTTGTCGCTATCATTTCTGGAAATCCTAATCTGCAGTAAATTCTTCCAGATGCATGATTGTCTCATTTGCTGTAGTTTGTTTTATTATTACCAGTTCGATCCACTTTGAGTAACTGTCTATCCATATTCAGCGAAATAAAAAAAAATCAACGTGGACTCTTTCTAGTGGACTGTTAGTTTGCCTCCACCCTTGAAACCATTTTTTGTGGCGGTGATCTACTCACCTCTTGGCAAGGTGTGAAACTCATTATGATGGACTCCCAAATCATTTTCAACCGTGGGACACCAATAATATTATCTAAATATAGCAGCCATTCGTTCAATGGTTTTTAGGTAAACATTCGTTCTAAACTTTGGTGATATAATTAACCTCCTTCCTAACAATAAGCATCCCTGTTGCGTTGTTATTAATTTGAAATATTATTTAAATTCTTTTGTCTGTTTCGATTGAGGTAAACTTCTTGGCCGCCCACCATTTTGCGCCCATTGATATATTTGGTTGTATGCTTCATTTTGTTGTATCTTTCTTGCAAAGTCTTCTAATGCTGTTGAGTGTTCGTTTAAATTCAAAATATACTGTTGAGATTGAATTTCATCTTCTGTTTCATCAATTGCTGGCAAACGAGACAAAATCAGCAACTTCCACATGTTTTGAGTATACAATATTGTAGGTATATGCCGACAGAAATAACTCCCATCTCAATAAACGAGGATGTACTGTTGATGGCAATGCCTTTAATTCTCCGAAAATCAATTTCACTGGGATCGAATCAGTGTTTATCTCAAAATGTCTTCCATATAAATATTTATGAAACTCTATTATGCCTTAAACCAAAGTCAACGATTCCTTCTCAAAATGACAGTAGTTACGTTCGGTTGGAGACAGTATTTATGGAACACATGCTACAGTTTTAAGCTTACCATCCTTGGATCTATTGCACAATTGTACCCCAATTACATAAGGGATGTAATATTTCGTCTTCATCATAAGTTTAAAGATCTGTAAACCTGTGCTACTCATAATCAACCCATTTCGTGTTTTTCTTTAATAAATCATCATAAAATCATCATTTGTGTAGCCGAGGTGTTAAATTTGATACGTGTGTTTGAAAAAATGTGACCATGTCCAGAAAAGATTTCACTTGATGTATGTTTGTAGGTGGTGCACATTTCATTATGGCTTTTCGGTGTTTCTTGATCAGCAAATATCCAGCAGACGAAAGTGCACGACCTAGGTATCTACCTGTTTCCTAAAGAATTGAAATTTTAATTCTTTCACTTTAATGTTTAATTTTCTAAATTTATTTAATACCACACATGTTCTCTTGTAACAATGCTGAATACCATGACCGCATTTTCCTCCCCAGAAGTTGCACATTTTCCGTAAAACAGGATCATTCCTGAGCCGCATACAACGCAAGCTTTGCTTTCGAATTTCTTCTGATTTTGTTGATCTCTTGCATCATGGCTACTGGAAGAAATTACCCTTGATGTCATGTGTATATCTGTGGACTGACTAGTTGAACAACGCGTGGCATTATTGAGTATTCGGCTGCCTGCTTCAATCGCTTCAAACTGTAAGGCTAATAACGAAGCTTTCTCAAAAGATAAATCATCGTCTTGAAGCAATCTCTTTCAGAGTACACTTAACACCAGTTGGTCTTTGCATACTTCTTTTTGAAAATTGCCGAATTTTCACTTAGTTGCTTGTCTGTGTATTTGATCAATATAAGGATTTTTAGGCTTTCCTATTTGCTGTGTTAGTCTGTGAACGTTTCTGTCGTTATAGTTCTGTGTTTGGTAAACATGTTTAACAAAATATCTTCCACTTCTTTATAGGACAAATCGAGGAATGCTTTTGGATGAACCAATTCTTTTACCTCGGAGTATAATTCCGGTGACAAAGACGTTAACAAGATCTTCTGTTGCTTTTCCTGTTTTATTTCCTATAGGTCACAATGCACGTTAAAACTTTCCAAATAATTATCCATAGATTCCCCGGATTCGTCATACTGATAACAAAATATTAATGATGCTGACATCGTGATCTCTTTAGTGAATTAGTTTAACACGTCGACAAAGTTGTTATTTTTTAAATACTCGTATAAACTGTCTTTTTTATTGAGTGCCGAATACGTATAGAACGAAGTAGCTTTCGTTTCATTTCAAATTAATTGTGGGAGGTAGCTAAAGTCTAGCCCATATATTTTTGAGCGTAAAATGCATGAACCGAATTTCCAAACATTTATTATCATGTGTCAAACAGACATCTTCATTACACAAGTAATTCTGGAAGTTATTTACTTCTATTCCTAACAGACTATATATTTACCTGAACTCTCGGATATACTAAATCCTTGTAAATACAAAGTAACCAAAAAGTTTTTGCCGTTTTTGACGTTCCATTAATCATACGCTCACAGAGAGGAAACGAAATGACGTATGTGCCTGCTAAGCGATCGGGAGTTAGTTTGACCATCGATATTCAGTAATACAGGCACGGTGCTCACACACACCAGTCATAGCTTATCCAGTGTAAAAGAGAAATGGAGGTATCGAAGCAGACTGTTCGCGTGTGTTTGTTGTATGACTTTAAAGTGGGCCTCTCAGCTGCCGCATCAAATCGCCGCAAGTGCCAGGCATTTAGTAAGAATGCCGTGAACGAACGCACCGCCAGGCATTGGTCCCAGAAATCCCGTTAGGGAGATGATGATGAACCTTTTTGATGAACCTAGTAGTGGACGACCACATGTGTTGGATGACGAGGCCCTGAAAGCAACCATCGAGGAGGACAGTGGTCTAACGTGTGATGAACTTGTAGAAAGGTTCCATGTTTCCACTGAATCAGACTGCACCTGCATGGGATAGGAAAGTCATATAGGTTAAGCAAGTGGGTACCCCACACATTGTCGGCAGTCAACAAGGAACGAGTGACAGCCTATTTGTCCTTGCTCACTCCGCACCTGAACACACCCATATTTGATTGCTTACTCACTGGTGACGAAAAGTGGGTCTTCTATGACGCTCCCAAGCGTACATTGGATGTCGCCACGTGACCCTGTTCATCACACCTCAAGACCACCTCTTCACCCACAAAAGGTTATGCTCCGTGTATGGTGGACTTGTCGCTTAGTGGTGCATTACGAGCTCCTTCCACCTGGTCAGACCATCACTGCTGACCTCTACTCACAGCAGTTGCAAAGGGTGCACAGTGCCTTGCGGCAGAAGGAGCCGGCATTGGTGAATCGCAAGGGTGTGTTTTTCCTCCGCGACAATGCCAAGCCACATGTGGCAAAGAGGACTCGGGAGACTCTTCAGCAACTTGGCTGGGAGATACTGTGCTATGAATCATATTCACCGGACCATGCGCCCACAAATTACCACCTGTTTCATTACCTCGACAACCACCTTCGTGGGAGATCCTTGGACAATGAGGGGGACGCACTCACGGACTTCTTTGCCTCGAAGACTACAGACTTTTATCACCAGGATATTGTACAGCTGCAGGAACGCTGGCAGAAGGTGTTGGATGCTGATGGAGATTACTTCGAAACCTAAAAGTACGTACCGTCCACTGTATTGCTCTTTGTCCATCACTGCTCAAGAACGGCAAAAACTTTTCTGGTTACCTTGTACATTCTTATGTGAATTATCATCAATCACAACTACAAAATTATACATAACACTACTTTTATGTGAAAAATTTACATATCCGACATTTTAATAGATACTGAAGTATTTCGGCAGACAGACTTTCGGAGACAATGTAGCTTACATCATAATACAGAAGATATGATTCTGTTAGTATAATTTGCAACAGAAGACAACCTTGAACCCTGTTGGAACACATGGTCCAAAATGTGTTAGTATTATACAACTTAATTGAATCAAGCACAAAATATTCACTTATTGATTAGCCGAACCAAATTTTTATTCAAATATTATTGAGGTAATTATATGATGGAGACACCAAAATGTCTATTATTATATATTTTACCGCTAAACATGAGCTCACTCCTCAAAGATAATTCGAAAGCCGGACATCGAACAAAAGACGAAAGCCAAATTCTGGATACAAAAAATCAAAGATAGAAAGAAACAGTGGTAACAAGATTACGAAAGTAAAAAGGAAACTTTTCTTTAGACGCATCGAATTTTTCTTTAAATGTAATTTACACTTTTGCTGAATTGCTGCTTGCGCATAAAATTATTCAGATTATTTTCTAAACACTTTTCGTACACAATTTTACCCATAGTTTTAAAATAAGTTCTTTTTAGAGACTTTTCTTTAGTTCACAATGGTTTGTGGTGTCCTCAAATTTTGCAAAGTTAATTTAACTCATTTTCCGACGTCATACAATAATGAAATTTTGCACAGCGACTTAAGTCGAGTGACAATATAATATTTTATTGTTGCTTCCATATATTTATATATTTTAAAAAGCTTATTTTAATATATTCTTTTAATATGGACTTCTTTATCGTAAAATAAATACTAGCCTGCAACGAGCTTATGTATAACTGGTTGCAGAACACTTTAGGTTTCGGGTCACGAAATATTACCTTGAGAAAACATATGCGAACAGCGAATAAACTAAAAAAATAATATTATAAACTTTTTAAAGACATACTTTTCTTAAACAATTTGTACTAAATAAGTAAACAATAATTTTGTTTCAGCACGACTAAAAATAAAAGCACGGGGCACGCCAATTCAAGAATTTATAAAGTAACTGCATATGAAAGCGCGTCCCATGCTTTTCTTTTTAGTCGTGCATAAACAATTTTTTTTTCTTACTTTATAGTACGAATTGTTTAAGAAACGTTCTTTAAGAACTTTTTTTCTCACAAGAAATTAATTTCAATATTTACTTCTTCGTTCGCAAGGTTTTACGGATCTTTTCTGTTTTACGCTGCGTGTACTGGGTCTTCGAGTGGGTGTGAAAATCACATTATAAAGTATCTCCAATGCCTCTGTTATTTCCTTTATTTTACATTTTCTGCTTCTCTTATTGGATATGAAAACATGACATTTCCAATTATTTCCCCGCTAACCATCTGGGCTGCCACTTAACATGCGTGAATCGAATTACTCGTACCGAAATTTGCAGGTCAACTGCAGTACAATTTATCAAACGGGAAAGTTATAAATGGGAGACCATCAAAATGAATGTATGCCGGAAATAAATCAATGGGGAGAGTCTACGCCCAACGAGAAAGGAATTTTGTTTAATTAGTCGATTTAGACCTCCATTTAATTTCTAAAATAATGGGCATTTAAGCAAGTAATCTTCTCGTATTTATTACTTAAATGCGCCAATTATGTGTTGATGCATATATTTTTGTTTTCAGCATGTTTAGTATGATGGGTTTCATCTAGTTCATGAGTATCTTTCACTTGCATAAGTGGAATATTTATTGACGTATTCTTACCACTACTCTTGTTTGTAAATTAAACGTCTAACGAATTTAGTATTAACAAAATTCAAAAGTGAGAAAAGAAAATGAGAGAATTTCTCAACTAATTTGCACAATTCTTCAACTCCAATTTAAAAAAAAATGACTCAATGTTTGTAGATGAACTAGTAATTTAAAGTAAGAAAGAGTATGTATTAAAGACTGAGTGCATGCAGTGCAAAGATACAATTTAATGGAATCTTCATCAGGTGGAAAGCGGCAAGCTAAATTAAGTTCAATGAACCAAAAACTAAAAGCTGCTATGGTTTAAACGCTAGCGTGCATTACTCGCTGAGGATCTATAGTACAAAAATACCACAAGCGAGGGTACCAGGTTAAAATAGGTTGATAAATCAAGGTGACTAAACTCAATCAGCCATTCCAGTTGTCACATTTCCTCTCCTTTCGAGTGTTCTTATTTTAAACAAAAGAAAATTATTTCGGTTTTTATCACTAGCAATAATGTGCAACATCATTATCGTACTACATGAGACAATTTAATTGAACTAAATTCAATTCAACTCTTGTGGGAATTGATGAAAATGTGCCGTCACGGATGTTACAAAATTTGTGAAGTCAATTCACAGGTTATCAAATTTAAGTGACAAATTCTGGTCTCTGCTTTACTAGAAAAGCATTATGATACACTGTATGTAGTTTGCGTCAAAGTCTCATGTCAATCAATTATTTGATTTTAACACTGTCTGTAAAGTTTTATACATTGATTTTTAGTCATGGATGTTACAATTAAATTGTCACGGACGTTACAGCTGGCTTTTAAACGTCTATTTCTTAAAAAGAAAAAATCCAAACTAAAACGAAGGCATATACAAATACAAGTCAGTCTCTTTCTAAAATGTCAAAATGGCCTAGTTTTTGTACACAAACAATCTCCACGCCTTTTTTCTTTTGAAGTTTATTTTATTTTATTTTATTTTATTTTGTCACGGTCAGCACATTATGACCATCATATTACTGTTTTGCTAATGCAATTTACTGGTGCTTTCAAATTCAATATGTAGCCTTTAGAAACAATCTTAATAGTGACATCTTGACAACGAAGTAAATCGCTTATCTTTGGTTTATATAAACTTGCTACTGACTTTTAAGACAGAAATAGGATTTCCATAGCCTAGCCAATGCTGTAGAAACATTCAGTCATCATAGAAAAGGAAAGAGAAATATTTTTTTTTTAATAAAAAAGAAGGACTCGTCTGGATGATAAAATTGGACTTTTAACTTGCCTGTTACACTAAAGAAAAATAGATTTCTTAAAAACAAAAATGTTCTGTTACGGATGTTACACATTTTCCCATTTTGCCTGGAATTGCTGATAATTTATGAAATCAGTTTCTCTCTACCCGTTTGATTGAGGTTCGTTAACTCTGCAGCTCTTAACTTCGGAAATTTCCTTTCTCTGTCGGAGAGAGAAAGAATAGTACAAAAGGAGAGTAAACCTAATCTTAGTTCAAACCATGGATATACCAATTAAATCTCGACAATAAGGAGGTCCACAGCCAAAATATCAACAGGCCAAAATTATTACTACAAAATATCTCGAGGTCCGAAAGTTCGGCATTCATGAAAGCGAAAAGCGAAAATCTGACAAAGGGTGGACCAAATATAGCACAAAAATCACAGCTACCTGAAGGTTAATAACGAAAAGAGAGAAGCAGACTAAAATGTAGCACCTTACAAGGTTGGCACCTGAGAGATCGACAAAACAAAATCTCTACAAACATAAAATTGACAGCCTAAAGATTGACGAAGCAAAATGTCACGGCACAAAAATCTCGTCAAGCAAGGTTTCGTCGAACCACAATCTGGACGTCTGAAAGGTGGACAGTCAACACAGCAATAGACTAATATCTAAATGACCAAAATATAGATAGAAGAAACAACTGACCATAAATTTCGGTGACCAAAACCCTAGAGAAACACGAGTGATAGGACAAAATCTCAGACAAAAATGTTAACGACCTAAATGTCGACAGGCAAGAAAGAGACCGACGGACTCAAATCTACACCCACGGAGTTCTTGACGTCTAAACAGTTGACAGCCGAAAGCCAAAATCTCTATTGACAAAATGTATCTTTGTTGTCGATATTTAGTCCGTAAGCCGAAGTTATTAAGGAAAAATATAGAGGGAAATGCCAATCAAAATTCCTGGTAACGATTATTTCGAAACATATACGCCTTGATTAGTAGGCGAATATCTTAAAAATGCGTCTAACTTAAGCCGTCCTTTTCTACTAGTTCGCTTTAACGGTCTTCTAAAGTAACTATTTTAAGTGAAACGAACATAATCTAATCGCAATGAGGCGAAGAGAGAAAAAGTTCATGATTAATTTTCTCACACTCTTGGGACCTACACAATGATAACAGAAGTTCATAATTAGATGCTGCTTCAGCCCCTAAAATCTTAATAAAAATAAAAATTAACAGAACACTAATTTGTTCCGATAATAAATAAACAAATATAAATATTACTGACTTTCTTCGAATTACCATTTCGTATTTCAAAGAAAATAAGAGGCAACATTAAAGTTGAGCAAGGTTTATATACGTAAACTGTAACATTGGACATACTGAAAGAAAAAACAAAAGGGTTTCTCAGGGAAAGAAACAAATATTTTAGGACTTCAGACAATCTATTGAGATTCTTCTATATACAGTTTTCTCTTCTGTTTACCTTAAAAAAAAGAAAAAAAAGTAATACTACCGAAAGTGGACTTTATATTTTATATTGGAATTTCAAAGATTTAGCCAATGAAATTTGATCTTCTCCAACCTTACTAAAGACATCCCTACACACTAACACAAACATATACAACATACAAACAACCAGATACATACGCCGAGACTTTATACCGCCTAAAGCTAGCAATTTGAGAATATCGATGCTGAAGTAGGAAACCGTACTTCCTGAGGTTTTCTTTTTATAGAGAGATATTTGTTGGTATATTAAAGATGGTTTTGCTTCTATTGCGTCTCCAGGTTTTATTGCCTGGTAACATCGCTTTCTACTTTCTTTGTCTTTAGGTTCTCTCATTTTTTTTTTTAGAAAAAGAGGGAGGAGGAGAGCAGAGGCGAATCTGTGAAAAGAAAAAACTGTCTCTCTGCATGGTCAAAGATATATAATATGCTTCCCAAAGGAGCAACTTTGTATGTATTTCGTATTGATCGGAAGTTCGATATACGGTTCATTACTTGCAAGAGCATATAGCCTCGTGGTCTCCTTCGGAAACAACTGGGCAAGATAGGTTTCTGCTGCTTGTCCCCGTTGTTTATTAATGATGGTTTATGTTCCGGGAAATTCTCACAGGAAGTTATTCGTCGTAATAGAAAGGAAGTACTGTTCACATACAGTGTATATAGCAAAAGTTGTCGCAGCTACACACAAATTTGTGCACTTTTATTTTTAATTTTAAAATGTGTTTACTTCTCTTTGCTAAGCAAATTCAACGTGATATACAGAATGTTTCGAAAACAGAAGTCCTAGTTAACGTGGTCCGAAACAATGCCTCGTTTTCTAGATACAGAATTTCAAACTTCCAGGCTGAGAAAATTAAAACAAGGGTAGGCATAATGAAATTTTATCAATAAACCAGAAATCATACACAGAAGCGAAACTCTGTTGGTAGATGTCGGTGTGGGTCAACTGAGTGGGTTTAATAAGCTAGAACGTAGGGTCTTTAGGACAACTTCGTTGCCACTTGATATAAAGTTACATTTTTCAAATGACGATACACTAGTAGTTTGAGATATTTTGGTATCAAATAGTAATGATAAGTAAACAGTGTGAAGCTCAGAAGTCTGTGCTGTAAGCTGTAGAAAATAAAACGAGGTTAAATATCGCGAGATATTTCCAAGAATATACCTGTGCACAATAAACAATTTGTCAGTGAGTGGTTTTAATAACTTACAATACAAATATTTGATAGAACATTTTACTCATATTAAAATCTCATGCAGTAAGAAACAATATTGCCATATTATGGAGCTGAATTGAATATGAATTTTATTTATGGCCTTTAGGCATCTAAGGCTCAGGCCTGGATATGGGAGGGGAAAGGATGATGGAAGGTGTTGGCCAAGGTCTAACACGGGAATGAAGCAACTGGGAGGTGGAAATGTATGTTACGGTCCTAATTTCCAATGAACAGCTAACTTTAGATTTGTGGTAGAGCAAGTGTATAAACTTTAACTTCTTGTTTCGCTTTCTCAGATAACCAGGTTGGGTACATATCCGTAACACACATAATTCAATAAGTTTCATTGAAGAATACACTCACTCAGGTAAAAATATCGTAGAAGATTTATATTCTATCAAGTACGAAATTACTGGAACACATCAAGCCCATTAGAATTTCTACTATATTTCTCTTTATGGAACAGGATACACACTTTCTTTAAGTGCATGTGTATTCACGTACACATTACTTATACTATTGAAGTACAATTCTTTACTTCTTGCATGCATTTATAAAAAATAAGAAGCAGTTTACTTCTTATAAAAATATTTGAGAAGTCTTTCTCCATAGAGTTACGAATATAAATAGAGGGAACTTTAGGTTGTTTTGTTGGAGAGGGGAATGAAGCCAAGAGACGAAAGGGACGAGGCATTTCGGCCATATTAACTGGCCCCATATTTAGAGACCCTCTTTTCCGAGTATTGTCTCTCTGAGGTGCACTCATCCTCCTATCGAAAAAGGCAATCCTCACAGTACTCGGTATAGAGGAACTCTAATGGGGCCACACAAGATGGCTGCAGATCAACCGTAATTTGGCTTCATGTGACGTCATGTATGTTCTCTCTAATTTCTTCCTAACTATATGTCTTTCTCTCATAGATTTGTGTAGTACCATAGAGTCAGTCAGGATTCGGATACAGATAAAGTAAAATCTAACAAAAGCGATAAAATGGCGACAAATACATCTTTCCATCTACCCCATTTAACTAAGTTTTCTGGTCGTATGAACGAGGACACGGATAGATTTTTTATGTTATTCGAGCACATGGCAAGTTTACAATCGTGGGATGACGATAAGAAGAAACAGGTTTTGCCTATGTATCTACAAGATATTGCATTGGACATGGTATTTCAAATACAATCACAAAATATAATGGCCGATACAACATACAATCAATTGAAAGACAAATTAATGAGTCTAAGCAGACCTAAAATCCCGCATTACAAAGCAGAAATGGAAATTAACCTAATAAAGCAAGGTCAGGATGAAACCATTGATGCTTACTTCATAAGGAAATTGAGGGCTATTAGACACAATCTCCCTGAAGCTACGGAAAAAGAGAAAATTCATTTCCTCAGCTTAGGACTACAACATCATTTTTGGAAAAATATTGCTTTGGAAACGCATATCTCTGTAAGAGATCTTCAGAAACGTTTACATGCGCTGGAAAAACTCAAATGATTTACTCAAGAAAAGAAAATTTCTGGAAAAAGCACAAGCTTTGTACGCATTAGCGGATGGTAGTCAGCGGAGACAACCAATGATAAATTATGCTACTCAAGATCCTATCCCAAATTTTCCAACTATGAGTCAACGAATTCCAAATTTTCAACCTCAAAGTAGTAAAACCCTTAACATCCAATCGGCAAATAACCAACCTTTACCTAGTCAGTATCCTAGTTATCTGCAACCTGCACCACAACAACTACCATGTCAGCAACAACTACCACCACAACATCAAAATCCTAATGCCCAAAGCAATGTCCTAGCCAGTTACCAAAGTAACCAAAATCCGAATTTCCTGCTATATCCTATGAACGAACGTATAAGAAGAGATGTCAATCAGGCACCAATTACCATGATAGACGTAACACCGCCTACTAAACCATTACTTCCTCGGGTGATCACTTCTCTCCTCTTTCCTAGTACTCAGTTGTTTCGGACTGGTAGTCTCCTTCAAACCTGTACACTCAGTTGCTGTCGGACTGGTGTGCTTCCTAAATCCGCTCTCTCAGTTGCTGTCGGACTGGAGGGTTTCCTATCCTGCTCACTCTGTTGCTGTCAGACAGGTGGGCTCCCTAATTGAACCTGTGCTCAGTTGCTGTGGACTGGCACAAAATCCGGTACTCAGTTGCTGACGGACTGGTGCTATACCAAATCCTATCTTCTACGAGGCCTACACCCAAGAAGAAGCCAGAAAAGTTATATTATAACTTTTCAGTTTGTATAATTACTTTGGTACGGGAGACTCTTTTTATTAATCTAAAGAACTTATTATTATTATTATTATGATTTTATAATAAAACTTTTATGAAAACTAAAACTTTTATAAAACTAAAAATATAATAGAACTATTTATTATTTTATAATAAAACTGGTGATGGGCAAAACTCATACCCCGTGTATCTTTGTCTCTACCTATATTTCCACAAACAACAGGGTGTTCCCAAAGGAACATTACGATATCTAAATAATTCGTTAGAGTCTACCGTAAAAGTTATCTTATTATTGTACAATCAAATATATAGCAATTACATTAGGAAGCAATTAGATTTAGTCGAAAAATATGGATGGATACCATTTAGAAACTTCCCCGTATTGGTACAAGTAACTCAATGTATTCCAGTTTTATACAGCCTAACCTTTCCAATTAATTTATTTACAGTTAATTCGCAAGTAAGCTACACTTTACAAAACTCCCCAACGGATAAATAATCTTACAATTTATTAACCAGCCTGACAGAGGCTAACCGCAAATCTAACCTAATAATAACCGTCGTCGTTGGGAGTTACCATATTATACTGTTACCAGACACCAAATGTCCTAACGATGTAATTTCAGGCACCACAAATGTGCATTTCTTTAATTTAATAGTTAAACCATGATCTGTCAATGTTCTTAAAATACACTCTAATTTTAACAGATGTTCATCTAAAGTTGCAGTACAACATTCTTCATTTGGGGGCTTGCCTTACCACCCCTGTCAATTAGCATGCTTTGCACAAGCCAAGTCGTGCACTTTTGAGGGCGTGAAACACGATCAGATTTGATCTCCTTACCTGGGGGAAGGCATGACCCTAGAGATTCTTGGATTGCAGGAGTTTCGACATTTCAAGATGCTCCTGTGTTCCATCTGTGCAAGACATGTGGTGTTGCGGGACAGACTTTTGACCAGGCGTCCAGAATGTTCTCCTGGTCTATGTTCCTTGTTTTATTGGAACACTTGTATGAGGGGGGGGGGGGAGTCCTTCCTACCATATATCCTTTATTTTTCTACAAAACACACAATACATATATATGAACGACACATGACAAAAACAGGATAACACGAACATTTGTGTAGTTCTATCTTTCTCTTTTTTCCATTTTATGACGCAAACCAAGTTTATGGCCATCCAGCGCATAACAAAAAAATGCTGAGTTGCAAGTATACTCACATGTAGAACGAATGTATATTGTTGGAGAGGGTTCAGCGAGCTGTATACGAAATGGAAAGTAATTAATGCAGAATGAATACGGATTGCGAGAAAAAACGCAAAACGTCCACGAGTGAAAAAAGTAGACGAAAGCAAGATGAACGGTTGCTGTACTGGCTGTGTTGCCGAGTGGTAAAGGCAGTCGGCTCACTGTCAGATATAAGATATTTTGTTTGTTCATTCTTTATGCTTTATAATTTAATCAGTTTTGTTATAAAGAACATATGGTTGAAACTTAAATTTCCAATTCTCCCACAATTCAATGTAAAGCCATAGAGCGTAAGAACTGTAATAGTGACTAAGAATCTTTCTCAGGTCAGATTGTGTGTGCATGTGTGTGTGTTATTTTGCTAAGAGCAACTTAAATTAGGATTTTGAGCAGCAACATACCGCATTTGTAAATATCTGTGTCAGTAGATGGTCAATTCCAAATTATTGTGGGGTCCCTCTGACTCCTAACCACCATGAACTATCTTCAACCTTTCTGTTCTTAATTTCTAGAACTAGTGCCACTCTATCATTGACATTTATATATATCTTTTGTTTTCCATTTAAAATTGCACGACAGTGATTGAGTAGGTGCTATGAACCGAAGGACGGGAAGTTGATCATGTCAAACTGTAAATAATGCCAAAATGGAAAACGTCAATAAAAATAGAATGCAGTGACTAGAGAGGTACCCGAACGGCCGAACCTTATACTCTTACTTCTGGACGAGACGCGCCTTCTTTTTGTTAAATCTTCGGCCTTAAAGAATTTTGACAGAGACTCGCATTATCAGCGAGATAATGTTTCCGAACAACCACTTGCTCGGGGACAAGACTTCTCTGGATTGGCACAGAGAAATATAACAAATTGGCTGATCAGGCAATCTGTTACGACAAATCAACCCAATGAGTACTTTAAAACTTCGGACGCCAGCCAATCCAGCAATAAAATTTTAATCTTCAATCAGCCCCCAACATTTTAAAGGGCTTGAAAATTCATGTGCAACGTGTAAATTTTAGCTGCACTTTAGCCTTATAGTTTCGCCGCTAGGAAGACCTAATTTCTAAAATCTCTTAGAAAAATATCTTCGAAATGCTTTATGCTGGAACGTTTCTTTTAAACAACATGCAAACATCCAGATGTCAAGAATTCAGATTATAACCAAACATTGTATATCGATACACAGTAAAATATAGCTGTGTTAATTCAACACAATGCAGTGTCTCAGCGTGACTACCACTTTTTGTGTTAAGTCAACACAGCACACGGTGTTGATTTCGGTGCTGGATAAAAGTTACAGCAAAATTTGAACATGGGTTGTTGAGTTACAAGTCCAGTATATTACCGTCTGGGCTAAATCGACAGATAGAAGAAAAAAAAAACACTAGATTCAAACAGTAAGAGAATAAAAAATGTTGCTGAACCCCAAACACAAACAAAATTACTTTCATGACTTATGCCATGATTTAATCACCTTTCCATTTGTCAATTAGAGATCAGAATTTCCGATCATTGAGACTATTTTCCATTTCTATGAAAGCAAGCGTAGCATTTTACATGTTGTTACGATAAGAAAGCCTTAATGCTGGTCAAGTGTTTATCTGTCACCATCTTGCTTGCTTTTATAGAAATGGAATATTCTCAATGAATGGAAATTCTGATTCCCAATTGACAAAAAGAAAGTGATTAAACCATGGAATAACTCGTGCAAGTAAGTTAGTTTGTTTTGGGGGTTCGGCAACATATATTGGATTCCCTACACTGTATGAACCTATAGTGTAGTCGTTTAATTCAAATGTTCAATAAATATAATTTGCATGTAGTGCTTTTTCTCTCTGACAATTTAGCCAAGTCGGTACGACACTCGACTTCTAACTGAGCAACCCATGTTCAAATCTCGCTGCAACCGTAACTTTTTTCTCCCAGTGCCGAAATCAATACCGTGTTCGTGAGTGAGTAATTAGTGAGTGAGTTCGTCACACGGAGAGAAGTAGAAGCTGAAGAAGCACTCTGAGCGTTCGCTTGCCGTTCGAAAGGTCCACGGATCGAGTCCAGGCCACGAAAACATTTCTTTTTATATCCACGAGAAATTATTATTAATTCTGGAAGTACAATGCAATAGTTTATTTATTCTTATTTTTCATACTGTTTGTTCTTTATGTGAACATATACCTGTAAAGTGTAAATCAGTAGGGTTTTAATACATGAAGCAAAAAGAATAATACGAATGAAAAATAGAAAGGAACAGATATTTATTTTACATCATACGTCAAAAGCCTACCACACAACATTTGGACATGTAGTACAGAAAAAAGTTTTTAAAAATTATTACATGAACAGGACCCGATCCCTAGACGGCAAACGAACGCTTTTCTATTACTCTACGAGCACCATGCGTAAGAGCGCTCAACCTTCTGG